>JAVXUL010165539.1:0-28367 GCA_035590515.1 Trichilia minutiflora
ATCTATATGAAAATCAATAAAGAGTGTAATGGCTTAGAATTTGGTGACTCAAGTACAAACAAATGTAAGAGAAGGTCTACCAATGAATCAAAACATCCAATGCTCATTACAAGACATAGGTGAACAAGCACAAAAAGAGGAAGACATCTGAAGTAAGAGATGATGTCCTGGAATTTTTGCGAAAGGAGAGGTGTTCGGTGGGGCAATACAATAAGTGTAACAAAAGAACTTTGACCCATTCAAGATCACCAAAAAAAATCAATGGCAATGCTACATGGTATATATATCGAATTCGATAGGCATTTCATCAACCTTCAGTGTTTTAGATATCTATGCTTATTTTTTGGATGATCTATTAAATTCGAAGTCGAGGTTTTCACAAGTAAAAGAGAATGACATAGGCTCCAAAACTAGGACTGTAAAAATGAAGGAAAGTGGTAGCAGAGGATAGTCAGTCAAAGTAATGTTGCCTTTCATTCTACTGAAGATGGCACAAAATTTTTATAAGAACATCAATAATTTCATTCAAACAAACCGCCCAATTTGTTTGATTGAATCCAAGCAAAAATTGTTACTAAGAGTATCAACAATTTTAGTCAGATGTATCTCCCAATTTGTTTGACCTTATCCAAGAAAAAATTGTTCTTTGGAGTATCAACAATTTCAGTCAAGCAAACCTCGCATTTCGTTTGACTGAATTAATAGTATTTTTATATTTTTATCTTTTTCTATATTTTATTTTATTTGTTTTATTTTAGGTTTTAAGGACAGTTATGTACTTATTCTCAAATCTAATTTTCCAATATAAATAGGGGGCTTAATCTCTTTGTAAAAGGATCTAACATTAAAATTAAAATTATCTTCTCAAATTCCAGGGTTCTAAACCCTTAACTTGGTGGATTTCAAATCTCAAGAATTAATAAGATCGATTAATTTTTTCATACACATTTCCAATGCTTCATAAATTATGGTCCTTTTGATATTGTGATGTAGCAAGTTTTAAGCCATATCTACTGTGAGATAAAAGCTCTAAATAATAAAATATTGATGTAAAAATATATGAGTTTTACTAAAAATTAACGCTAGTGATATTTATTAAACTTTACTTTAAAAGCACAATAAAATTACTATAATGCCTAATTACTATAATGTGTTTAAACCCATACATTCTTCATTCATTGCATGAAAAATAAAGGAAACAGCTAATGTATGTAAATAAAGAACTACTTCTTTTATTAATAAATATAAGGTTTATACAAGATTATAAGCCCTGAAACCGATAACATGAATGGTTTCTAGGGAATACATATTAACAATCATAAAGGTGCTAGCCCTCTCCTAATAATATTTTATCTCTCTCTCAGGTGAAAAAATATTAGAGGATGTTGGTGGACCATGAAGGTTCACCGTGACTCAGCCGTGAATATATGCTGAACATTTCGGTTGCTTAAGAACTATGGTTAGTACTAATAATGCGCCATAACCTCTAAGTCACGATGAAGAAGTATCTTCATCAAATATTTCCTTGATTGCACGTAACGTATGAGTAATATTCTTCTATCATCGTATCCTAACCGAGAAAAGGTTCATAGACTGTCAAAACCCTAATCTCAGTTCTTCTTCAAATAGTCAATCATATGTCACTATTACGTATTGGCCATCATATTATAATCAAGACCTCATATCGATATTCGATTAGAAACTCGACTCGGACAGAGACAACGAAAATTCTCAGTCCAATGTATCGAGCTAATGGATCACATCTTGACTATCAATCAAACACCTATAGGAACAAAGCATATCCAAACCGGCTTCTTATATGAGGTGTGATTTGCTCTATACTTATACACCATATAAAATATACCCATCTATACAGAGTCTGATTTTAGACGTCTCAGGTCAAATGATTATGTCGCACACTATTATAATCTATCGATAAATCATTGACTACATGCATACCATGTGATTCATCAATATTCAGTCCCATTTGATAAATATTTTATCAACTATAAATTTACCCTAATGCTCTTATAATAATACTCATATTGTCAGCCTACTTAGATTATCATATAATATTATTAGGCGATAACTAATATGCCTATTATATAATATAGTTGCCCATTCAACACCACGTATATAGGGAACGATTTGATAATTTATTTAACAATTAAATAAAATTATCTGGACGATTTATATAGATTCTTTATTCATTGCATGAAAAGATAAAAGAAGTAACAAATGTATGTAAATAACGAACTACTTCTTTTATTACTATATATAAAAAGTTATACAAGATCATTAGTTTTGAAACTGACAACACGAATGATTTTTAAAGTATACACTAACAGGACTCGGTTCATTTTTATCCCTAGTCATCTTTAAAAGTTTGTTAGGAACCGCTCCTTACTTAGGCTTTTCTTAACCCAGCACCACTCTTCACCCTTATTAGGACAAGGTCATTATAAGCCTACTAGCTTTTGTTTAGCTCATCCTTGAACCATTGTTATTTTATTGAAAAAGAGTTGGCTCTGATACTAATCTTGATGAGGGTAGGGAATGGTGTCGATAAGGAAAGCCTGAATAAGGAATGACTTCTAATAGGTTTCTAAGGATGATTGGGGATAAAAATGAACTGAGTACTGCATCAAAATGAGATAAAAAGTTCCTTATCTATACATGTGTAGTTGGAACCAATATGTAACAAGATTTTTTATAATAGGTTTGGGCCAATTACCAAGGGCAAAATTGTAATGCATCAAAGATTGAGACAAAATATATAATATCATTAACAATTATTGAGCCAAATGTTACAGTATAGTATTAGAGCCAACTTTTTTTCAATACGATGATGGTAATTTAGGGATAAACCAGATAAATTTTGGTAGGCCTATATCGACCCGATCCTAATGAGGGTAAAGAGTGACGCCGGGCAATAAAAAATTTAAGTAAAGAGCAACTTCGAATAGGTTTTTAAGAATGGTTAGAAAGAGAAATGAATTGAGTTTACATTGAAATGAGAGAGAAAATTCTTAGTCTATATATATGAAGTTAGAACCAATATGTCAACAAGACTTTTGGGGATAGATTTGGGCCCATTATTGAGAATAAAGCTATAAGACCCCAAGAGTTGGGTTAAATCGAACAATATCATTGAAAAGTGTTGGGTCAAGTGTTATAGTATAGTATCAAAACTAACTCTCCTCTAATATAGTGGTGGTGATTTAGGGACAAACCAACCGAAAGTCTATAACAACATAGTTTTGATAAGGACGAAGAGTGATATTGGGGGAAGGAAATTCTAAACAAGGAATAATTCTGACAAGTTTCTAAGGATGGTTGGGGATAGAAATAAACCTAATATCATATTAGAATAGGAGAGAAAGTTCCTGATCTATATATGTAAAGTTGAACCAATATTTTAATAAGACATTTTAGGATGTGTTTGGATCGATTACTAATAACAAAACCATGGGGCCCTAAAAGTTGGATTAAAGTGAAAAATATCGTCACAAGTATTATACCAGGTGTTATAATATGGTATCAGAGGTATCTCTAATCTAGTATGATAGTGATTCAAGGATGAACCAGATGAAAAATGATAGGCCTATAATAACCTGATCTTAATGAGGATGGAGATTGGTGCTGAGATAAGGAAAAGCTTGAGTAAGGAGTGACTCCTACCAAGTTTTTAAGGATGGCTAAGGATAGAAAGGAATTGAATCCTACATTAAAATTAGAGAGAAAGTTCTTAGTCTATATATATGGAGTTGGAACTAATATATCAATGAGGCTTTTGGGGATAAGTTTGGGACCATTACAAAGAGCAAAATTGTGAAGCCCCAAGGATTGGATCAAAACGAACAATATCATTGACAAGTGTTTGGTCAGTTGTTACATTATTGATTTGAATTATGGCCATTATTTAGCTTTTGAAGAGGCTACTAATCGATTGCTAATCAATATTTTGGTTATTGTATTAGGTTTACATTATAAGAGTTGGATGATATGTTTTTATCATTGGATTTGGGGATTATAGATGAACAAATGCAATAAAGTTGTCTTTATATTACCTGATAGATAGGATGTTATTGGGGAGAAACAGCTATCTTTAAGTAGACACTTGGTTACTCCGAATAATTGATGATCTAAAAGGATTCAATCATTATCTGTGGGGAACCATTGCATGGCGCTACACTTATAGGAGCCTTAATACTACGATGACAGACCAGATTGATCTTTATTGGGAGAATGTGGCTAATAGCACATCAGGGGACAAGACAGTTGGTGTGTTTAATTAATAAGCATGCTTGTAAAGTGATTAATTTAAGCTTTTTAAGCTTTAATCATGTCTTTGAATTTTTCATGCTTCAAAAGTATAAAACAAGCAAGTTAATGAATTTTTTCAATAACCTTGATGCTTGATGAGGATTGTATAACTTCAAATATGTGAAATGTCCAAAAGAAAACACCACCTTTGGCTTAAACTTACTTGGCTATGAGTTTTGAGAGATAGATGAGATCTTTTTCTTTTAATTATTTTTCATAAGCTTATATATAGACATCATTAATTTAACAAGTATGCCCTTAATTAAACTTTTTAATTTTATCATTATACAAGACTTATCAAACAAGCTTTGTGAAATTATATCTATATCTATTAGTATTGAATAATATTAATAGAATTTTATAATTTACATTAAGTTCCAATATGTCCTTTAACACCTAGGTATGTTAACTCTTGATTGCTCGTTAAACTATTTAATGTATAAACCATTTATGAATATCAGCCAAATATTATCTCCGAAAGTTCTAACTCTTTTATGGATAATATTTAATCTCTCTCAAAGCAAATTCATGTATAATGCTATTAGTGTTATCTTTGGAGTTTATGATAGGCTAGCCATAAGCCAGAATCAAACTTATCGATACTAATTTGAACTATTTAAATGCTCAATAACTATGGTTAATATCTAACAATATACCATAATCCCTAAATCATAATGAAAAAAAAATCTTCATTAAACTGTTTTACTTTCAATTATATATACCATATAGATTATATCCCTTCGTTGTCCAATCCCAACTAAGTAAGGGTTTACAAAATATTAAAACTTGAAACTTAATATCTTTATGGATAATCTATCGATACATGCTAAACTTGTCATCAAGAATTCTTTCATATGACTTTTGTTGTTTCCTGGCCAGGGTTTTAGGTTTTAGGGATTTACTAATGTCCAATTGGGAACTCACATCCAAATTGAGTTAATAAAACTTCAAGATCTTACATATCAAGTTAACGGATCCTATCTTGATAGTGATTCATATTGCAATATAAATAACACATGACCAAACTAGCTTTTATATATAAGACATGATTTGTCTTACATTTATACACCATATGAATCATGTGCATCTATATTAAATAATAACTATGACATCTCAGGTTAAAGGATTACTGTTTCACACAAACCTAACGTGTAAAAATTATCGCAAGTGTACGGTGTCAAGTTATAATCTTAGGGTAATAAGGTATTGTATCCTTAGGGAAGTAATTGAAATTCTAATGATTCCTACGAATGAACTAACACCAAATTTTATTTAGATGATAATTATGAATTAAAATAGTCTACTTGAATTTAAAATAAATGTTAAAAACAAAAGCTAACAATAATGGCAAAACTTCTCACAAACTAATATCCACGCTTTATGATTCTAGAGAACTGATTTTGTTTACTGTATCACTCTATGTCAAATGCTCCTTTAAACCTTTATCAACTGAATGTTTATAAAACGAGAATTTAAGTATTCAACTCTCTCTCTTGAGACAAGTGATTCTGTTTCAAAACTCAATTGTAATATTCCTATTACTCATTAAATCCAGAAACACATTAAACCCTTATCTATTCTATGTGTTTTCTAGATGTTCAATCGTCTCCCAACAAATTGATAAATCTAGTTGTTTTGTTCACTAACTAATTTAATCCCCACTCTCCCAAGTATATGGATCAAATCTAAACATCAATCAATTCATAGCCAGTGAATATGAAAGCATTAAACTCAGAATAAAATAAATAAACATACTCAGTTAATCACATCAATAAAATATAGCATTCAACATGGAATCTCAATAAACTACCTCAATTCTTTAGATTAGAAAATTAACTAAGCATGGTGTTGATATAATCAACAAAAATCTAAACACCATTCATGGTTTTAACAAACAAGCAAAAGAATACAAAGAGAGAAGAAAAGAAAACTCTCAAGTTTAAGCCTTCAATCTTGTGTCTTCTTGCTTGTTTGGTGAATCCAAATTTGAATATGAATTTTTGTTGTTTTCTTGTAACTCGTAGCCTCCAAAAGTATGCCAAAAGTCTCCTTGAATCGTGCTCTAAGTACTATTTTTATAAGGGCAAAGTTCTAGTTGCATAAGAAGTCCAAAAACTGAAGAAATCGCAAAATTTGTCATTCGGGCACTATAGCTGGTACTGTAACCTCAGATCTGGCACTACAGTGGTAGCTTTCTGTAAATTGAAGACTACTGGGTAGGGACTTGGCACTGCAGCACCAGAAATGGCACTGTAGCCCCAAGTTTCTGACTTGGAGATGATAATCTGTGTTTTGACTGCGCCTGTCTACTAACTTCGACCCTGATTTTCATGCCCTTAACGACTTCTTTTGGTTTTATGTTCTTCATGAGAGTTTTAAAACTTTTTATCCTCTTTCTAAATAGAGTTGAATCATACAAATCCGACTATTCTATAGAAAGTTATGGCCAATACACAAAAACTATACAGATTTGATCCAAAATGCCTGTTTTCTCAACTTTTGGAAATTTGGCCTTACAACACAAAAACAAGTAAAGACTCTTTAAAACATCATATAATAACTCAAAAATAAGCAAAATATAAGTCGAAAAACCTTAACAAAATTCAACTAATCAAATCCCCTCACACTTAAATTTTGCTAGTCCCAAACAAAACTAATCTAAAAAAAAATAAAAACCTACTCCTAATCCACTTCCGTAGGACTCACGATTGCATTTAGCATATGCAACAGGCCTTTTAAACCCTTAGGATGTCCCTAGTGGATGACTGAAGTCTCGTGAGGGTTGTGAGAGGATTTACCCACTAAATCCCAAACCAATCTACCACACTCAAACGGTGTACACACACATGCAATAATTTAACACACAATCACACAAAAATAATAAAACACACTAAAACCATTCATACATTGAATGCGCATTATTGATAAAATTCATGAACTACAAATCTATACATTGAAACCAAACTACAGACTCAATAAGTCTCCACGATCCATAAACTTGCATTAACTCTTTTATTTTCTTAAAACCACATGCTTTTGAAGAATACAAATGAATCTAAACTCGATTTTTCTTTTTACTCCACCCTTACTCATAATTAGTAATTAAAAGATTATAACTAAACATTCACTTGAGTGTTTGCCATTTTTTTTTATTGCACTACCTTATCCTTACTTGCAACCTAATCGACCTTTTTACACGATTAATGACTTTTCACAGTCACCCTCCGGTTACTCAACCTTTTAAAGACACAAGTTGCTTTGCATACTCTTATTTCAAGGATTCGTTTTACGTGATTGATGATTTTTCATGACTACCCTCCGGTTACTAAGACCCTCAAAACATTGGAGTAATTTTAGTAGTTTATTTTTTTCTCTTTTTTTTTTTATAAACTGAAGATTTGATGTCTAACATTTAGTTTTGCAAGAACAAGATGCTTACAAGCTCAGGTTTCATAATCGACTTCATCGAACTCTATATTCATCCGAATTCTTCTAAGTATATATAGTAAATTTTTTTCAAAAATATTAACACAAGTCTACTTCACATTTTGACTCATTTACTCTAAGTTCAATGTCAACACACGGACTCATATTTCACTTATCCTGTCAACAATTCTCATCAACATACACACATTCATGCCTACATGTATTCACACAATAATAAATTAATCAGAACAAAGAACACATATCTATATTATATTAATGATGTTTAATATGTCCTAAGCATAAAAATGAAAAATTTTACTGATATGACTCATAAAGATACCAAACTTAACATCGAACTTAAGCAACGCAATAATTCACACATATGACACACACACCCAAACGTATATGGAGCATTGTCCTCAATGTGCAAAATAAAAGTAAAAATCACGAAGAGAGAAAAGTGAATCATACCTTGGAGACGAGAGCAAGTCTCGTCTCTTAAATGTCCTCATCACTAGGCTCGTTTGCTGGTGAGGGCGAAGTCTTCATTTGCTGCTATAGCTGCGGAGGAATAGGTGGAAGCCACGGTGCTTGAGTCATGGGAATGTTTATATGATCTCCCATATATTTCATTAGGTGCTCCAAAGATTGTAGGCATCCATGCTTGTATCTCTACCACTCTTTTATATTTGCAATATTACATTGGCATTGCTGAATATTGGCTTTTAATTCTCTAATATTGGACTGGCCTTGAGTGGAACTTGGTCGAGATGAAGAAGATGCTCCCTTAGCCATGCTTGGTGTCATGTAAATTCACAGTTCAGTCCTCTGATTAATTATAGCCTTGGGTTGCAACACTTTATCCCCAATAATGTCTACTCCAGCCACTGCTATTAACTCAGTGATGAGGTGAGGAAGAGCTAAATCGGTATAAAAGTGATCCGCTGTAAACCAAATGGTATTGGCAATCCATTTATCCAAATTAATAGCTTTTTTTATCTTGATTGCATAAAGAATTTCTGTCTTCTCGACTGTTACATCTGTTAGGTGCGATGTTGGATATAACTTGGCACAAACAAAGTGGTGCCACAGAAATATTCTAGGTGTGAGTTCTTTGGTTGGGAAGTAAACTCGTTTCTCTCAGACCACTATCCATTGAACTGGTTTCTCATAAATTTCGAACGCCAAAACATCCATTTCTATTTTATCCTGCAATTAGAGCAGCTCACAAACCTTCGGTGCTGGAATTTGGTAAAACGAATTAATGACGGATGCTTTGTAACTTATCCTAGCACCACGACACATAGAGAAATGCCCGAAAATTTTTGTTGCATTGGCATAAAACTCTCGAACTGTTGTCATAACTGTTGCGGTTGGTTGAGCACAAAATCATTGCCACCCCCGTCGAACAATTTCACCCATTAAGAGGCTTGCTCCAAGAAATGAGTCGATGTTAATGCCTCTTTCTCTTAACCCAGCTCTTTTTATCACTGAATTATCAAATCTTTGCTTAGCCTTTGCTGAACAAATCGAGAAGAAGATTCGCCCTTCTTGGCCCTTTTTTTCACTGACTTTGAAGAATGCTGTCGCTTCATCCTAATATCCGTATAATTGGTCTAAGAAAACCCTCCTGTCTTTTCACCCTCCAAGTACAATTTCAGAAACACAGAAAAGACTCAATCTAAATGAACTTCAAGCAAATGAACACACTATCACCTCAACTTCATTAGCACTCAACATATACACCATAGAGATATACAAGTTACACTGGCAAATTTCAACCCTTTCGAACAAAGATTCACAAGTGTAAAAAATTAACACAAGTCCCAATTTATTATACCATTCTAGCACTCATGATAATTCCGAAAAATTTGCTGTCACTCAGAACTTGTAGTGTAATATCTTAATCGTTTTCTCCTTGCTTAAATCTTGAATTTGTGGATCGGGATTTGAAAGAATTATTTTTGGGTACTATAGCATGAACAATACCCGAATTTGTTTTTCATATTTTCTCTTCATATTTGTTAACTTTCTTGGAGCTAACATTGTGTGGTTGTGAAGTTCTCCTATGGGTTTATGCAATAACAGTTTGCTTTGCTATTACTTTTGTTGAAATTATGGTGATTTTTGGTGAAAGTAAGCATAGAACAAGAATATACCAACTGTTGCCTAAGTTTTTCTTTGTCTAAGAGGCTTCTTAGGTGGTGAAAAGCATGAATGAAATTTAAGAAACAATAAAAAAGTTCACTTGAGGGAATGTGACTGAAAAGTCAGAATGTTGTTTCCAAGTTACAAAGATTATCTGAGATTTATGTTAGGAATTAATTGAATGGGAGGATCGAAGAGTGTGTTGGAGAGTATGTGAGGTATTACAGAATGATGGTTTGAAAAGTTTCAAGGAAACCCTAGGAGAGTGACTGACGGGAGGAGATAGATTTTGGGACAAAAACCTTGCAATTTCTATTGATATATAGCTAGAAAAATCAGGGGTTAATTTGATGTAAAAATGAAATTACAAGCAATGAAAAGAAGAAGGACAGGGACTAGAGTGCAAGAAACACAAAACAAAATGGATAACATGGAATTAATGGTGCTGCAGTGCCAAGCTTCTGGAAAATTTGGGCAGTTTTGTATATTACTGGCGCTGCGGCCTGGCTCTGGCACTGCAGTGTCAGGTTGCTAGATTTTCTGGGCAGTTTGCCCTTCTCCTACACTGCAATGCTAATTCTAGTGCTACAGCCTGAATTTCTGCTGGCATGGCTTGCCTCCTTTGGCCATCACGCACAACATTCCTCTTTTAGCTCCCGTTCGATCGCCTTATGTTCAATTTACTTCATCTCGACTGTCTAACCCTTGAGAACCAAAAAAAAAATCACAATGACTTATTAATTACATTAACCCACACATATGAATATATGAGCTAAACAACTAAAAAAAAACTTAAAGTAAAAATGAAAACATGAAAAATTAAATGAAAACATCCTCGAATTGTCTTCCAAAAATTGCAAAGTTTAACATCTTCAGTCAGACATTGGAGATGTATCATGGCGAATTCATCAAAGACACCTCGAAACTCACTTGTTTTACATTTTCGAAATAATGTTTAAAGTATTGACCATTTACTTGAAACGTATGCCCATCATCTACCTTTAACACTACCGCAACATATGGAAACATCGTTTCAATCTCAAAAGGACCCGACCAATGCGAATGGAGCTTTCCAGGAAAAATCTTTAATCTTGAGTTAAATAGCAACACTTTTTAGCCCAGTGAGAATTTTTGTGAAACTATGAACTTGTCATGCCACTGCTTCGTCCGTTCTTTAAAAATCTTGGCATTTTCATACGTCTCATTTCTAAGCTCTTCCAACTCATTCAATTAGAGTAGTCTCTTCTTTTATGCTATCTTGAAATCAAAATTTAGCTTTTTTATAGCCCAATACACTTTATGCTCCAATTCTACCGGTAAGTGACATGCTTTTCCATACACTAGGCGATAAGGTGACATACCTATCAGAGTCTTGAATGCTGTTCTATACGCCTATAATGCTTCATCCAACTTTGCTACCCAATCTCTTCTACTTGAATTTACTGACTTCTCCAAGAGTTGTTGATTTCACGATTTGATATTTCAGCTTAACCATTCCCTTGCGGATGATAAGCTGATGTAACCTTATGCTTCACTCCATATTTTACCGGTAAATTATTGATCAGGCTATTGCAAAAATACGTTCTTTCATCGCTCACAATCGTTCGAGGGGTACCAAACTTTGTGAAAATATTTTTGTGCAAAAATTTCTGGACTATTCAAGCGTGATTTGTTGATGTAACTATTGCTTTAACCCATTTACTGACATAGTCCATAGCTAATAAAATATACATCTACCCATTCGATGGTAGAAATGGTCCCATAAAGTCGATCCCCCACATATCAAATATCTCAACCTCCATTATATTTGTAAGTGGCATTTCGTGTCTCCTTGAGATATTTCCTGTACATTGGCATCGATTACACTTCTTCACAAAGTCATATGTATCTTTAAACAACAGAGGCCAAAAAAAACTTGATTGAAGTATCTTTGTTGCTGTCCTTGTAGGCCCAAAATGTCCGCCGTACGGTGATGAATGACAATGATGAATAATGCTTCATATTTCTTTATTTGGCATAACCGACGAAAGATTAAATCTGTTCCTTATTTGAAAAGATATGGGTCATCCCATACATACTCCTTTACATCATACTTGAATTTTTGTTTTTGATGAAAGTACAATTGCGAGGGTAAAACTCTATATGCAAGGTAGTTCACTATGTCTACATACCATGGTAGACTTCCCTCGACCTTAAATAACTGCTCATCTAAAAATGTCTCTAAAATTTCAGGTTGTTGAGGTTGAGAATCACACTCTAACCTTGACAAATGATCCGCCATCACATTCTCACTGCCCTTCTTATCCTTAATCTCAATGTCAAACTCTTGTAACAAGAGTATCCATCAAATCAGTCTAGGTTTTGCATCTTTTTTAGCGAAAAGATATCGAAGAGCTGCGTGGTCTAAGTATGCCACCACTTTCGAGCTTATCACGTAAGCTCAAAACTTATCAAGTGCAAACACCACTGCTAGCAATTCCTTCTCAGTGGTAGTATAATTTCTTTGATCTTCATCTAATGTTTGGCTAGTATAGTAAATAGCTCGAAAAATCTTCTCTCTTTTTTGTCCCAAGATCGCGCTAACTGTATAGTCACTCAAATCGCACATCATCTCAAAATCTTGACTCCAGTTCGGTGTCACTATAATGGGGGCTAAAGTCAACTTCTCTTTAACAATTGTAAATGCTTTTTGACACTCATCATCAAATATGAAGTTTGCATCTTTTTCCAATAAATTACACAACGGTTTAACTATCCTGAAAAAATCGTTGATAAACTGATAGTAGAACCCAACATGCCCTAAGAAACTCCGTATCCCTTTGATATTGGTAGGTGGTGGTAGCTTCTCTATTGCTGCGATCTTGGCTCAATTTACCTCAATACCAACTGCAGAAATTCTATGTCCCAAGACTATACCAAATTAAACTATAAAGTGGTATTTTTCCCAATTCAAAACTAAATTGCTCTCTTGACATCGTTAAAGCACCAATGATAAATTTTTCAGACATCCATCAAATGTTGAACCATACACCAAAAAATCATCCATGAACACCTCCATCACTTTCTCCACCAAATCAGCAAAAATGGCCATCATACAATGTTGGAATATGGCGAGTGCATTACATAACCCAAAAGGTATTCGACGAAAAGCAAATGTCCTATAGAGGTAAGTAAATGTTGTCTTCTCCTGGTCTTCTGAGGCGATAAGAATTTGATTATATCCAGAATACCCATCCAAAAAGCAATAATACTCATATCTAGCAATTCTATCAAGAATCTGACCAATGAAAGGTAGTGGGTAATGATCCTTCCGAGTAGTCTTATTTAATTTGTGGTAGTCAATGCACACTCTCCATCTAGTTACTATTCTTGTAGAAATCACCTCTCCATTCTCATTCTTCACTATAGTTATATCTCCCTTTTTTTGCCATAACATGTATAGGACTCACCCATTCACTGTCAAAAATAGCATAAATAATTCCCACTTTAAGAAGCTTTAAAATCTCCCCTCGGACTACTTCTTTCATGACTGGATTCAACCTCTTTTCTACTTTTATGGACGGTGTAAATAATTTCTCCAATAAGATCTTGTGTATTACTACTGTCGAATTAATCCATCGTGTATTGACCGTTCTAGTGTTGTCCTGTGCTCCCTCAACACTCTAAGTAGTTTTTCTTCTTCAACCCTAGTCAATGACGATGAGATTATTATCGGATATATGCTATCTTCTCCCAGAAATGTATATCTCATATTTTTCGACAATGGTTTCAACTCCGGTTTGGCACTTTTTTCCTTTCCAGCAACTTTCAGCCCTAGTTCTTCAAATTCTCTTCCTCTTCTCCTTGTTTCTCTAAGTGCTACTTCTAAAGTATAAAAACACTCCTCCATTTCCTCATCATTCATCTCACGAACATTCTCCCACAACATTGTCAAATACGCTTCCAATGAATCGACCCCTCTTTTCATCAATTTAACATCCCTCACACAATTTTCAACTAAATCAATCATATTACAAGTATAAAATTCAGCAGGACATTTCATTGACTTGTAAATATTAAATGTTACCTCCTCATCACTTACTCTCGATGTCAACTTTCCAGCTTGTACATCTATCAAAGCTCGGTCTATGGCTAAAAATGGTCTTCCTAAAATAAATGGTACATCATGATCTTCATCCATGTCTAACACCACAAAATCTACTGGAAAAATTAATTTTTCAATTTTCACTAATACATCCTCAACAACTCCTCTTAAATATGATAGAGACCTATCCGCCAGTTACAAAGTAATTGATGATGGCTTGACTTCACTAATCCCCAACTTATTGAAAATTGATAATGACATTAGATTGATACTTGCCCTCAAATCACATAATGCTCGTGTGTATCTGAATTTCTCTTGAACCATAAAAACAAAGACTTAGTGATCCTTGGTGTGAATGGATTCAATCACGAAGAATAGATGTAGACTTGTAGTCGAACCACTATAAAAATTATTTGTGCAAAGTTTATTTTCTCTCTCTTTATTTTTTGCATTTAATTTACTTAGTTTATTGTGATTATTACTTTCACTCTGAAGAGAAAAATTTTTATTGCATAAAAGTTTAAAAATCTAATTCACTCCCCTCTTGGATTCTTCCATCTGGGTCTACAATTGGTATCAGAGCCTCACTCATGTTATATACAATTAAATACCTATGAAGAAGTAAATCATTGTGACATCTTCATCTAGCATTCCATCACACATGATAGAGGGTTAGTCCACCAATAGACCTCATTCTTTAATGGGTTTGACTATGTATACTGGAAGAAACGTATACAAATATTTCTCAGTATTTTAGATTTTAACATTCTCATAATTATAGAGGATGATTACAATCCTCCAATGTTTATAGATGAGACTACTAGAGAAAGAAAACTGAAACCAAAAGGAGATTTAACTCCAAAGGAGAAAACTCTATTTTAGTTAAATAAAAAGGCCATGAATATCTTATATCTAATACAATAGAGTATCTGGCTGTGATACGGCCCAGGCCATATAGGACATGCTTAAGGCTATTCATGAAGGAACCAACAGAGTCAAAGACTCTAAAATAAGCATGCTAGTTTATCTATTAACGTTTTAAAACAAAACTTTATCAGTCAATAAAAGATATGTACACCGTTTTACTGACATTATAAATAGTCTAAAAGCTCTTGACAGGATATATTCAAATTTGGATATTGTGGCTAAAATTCTGAGAAGTCTGCCAAAGATATGGGAAGCAAAGGTGACTGTCATCAGATAAGCTGATGACATATGAGTTGAAAGCAAGTAGAAATTAGTAAGATGGCAGAGAAAACAGGAAGAAAAATATAACTCTCAAAAGCATAAGAAATGAAAAAGAAGATGAGAGCATAGAAGCTTCATCAGAAGATGATGAATTTCTGCTAATGGCCAGAAGGATGAAGAAAATGTTTGGGAGAGACAAAGCCAGAAGAAAGAACTTAAAAAGAGAAGACTTCCAGAAATAAGACAAGTCTGAACAATTCAGAAAGAACAAAGAAAAGGAGAAAGAAAAGGATGTAATCTGTTACGAGTGCAAAAAGCCAAGACACACCAGACCAGAGTATCTTACTAGAAAAATGAGAAAGATTGAAAAAAGAAGAAAGCTATGAAAGTCACTTAGTATGACTTATTAGACGAAGATAGCTCTTTAGCATATGAAATTCAACCTGTAAATATCTACCTTATGGCTAAGAAAAATGATAAGGTACTATCTAAATCCTTTTCTGAATATTATAATTCATATTCTGATAGTTATAATGATCTGATGCATGATGAGTTACTTGAGTTATATGAAGAATTAAAGTTTGACATTGAAAAATTGTGTGCTAAATATAAAGAGAATAAAAAAATGCTCAGATTTAATAAAAGAAAATGATTAATTAAAACTAAGGAAGTTGTATGCAAATGTGATATTGAAATGAATGTATTAAAAGTAAAAAATAGAGAGCTAAATGATGAAATCAATAAGCTAAAAAGAATCTTAACTAAATTCACTTTAGGAAAGGATGCATTAGATAATTGCTTGGTAGTCAAATATTAATCTTTGATAGAGTTGAAATTGGTTATACATATGATATAAAATAGAAATCATTCCCTAAATATTTTGTTAAAGCATCTAGCCAGGTTATTTCATTTAATATGTGTCATTATTATGGTAAGAAAGGGCATTATAGAAACAAATGTTCCATCAGGAATAATACCTCCAAGGGTTCAAAATTGGTTTGGGTTCCTAAAGATACAAAGGTTGTTGCTAATGCTTCAAACGTTATAATTAACTTGTATGGACCCAAAGTTATATGAGTACCAAAGTGAATGATTGATTGTATTATAGGAGCAGAAAGAGAAGAGTATCAAAAGGAAAGATAAATGGTTCCTGGATAGTGGATGCTCCAGGCATATGACCGAAAACAAAAAGCTGTTCGTGTATCTCACAAAGAGAACGGGAAAGGATGTGATTTTTAGAGATAAAAGCAGAGGTAAAGTGATTGGCACTGATAAGATTAAGGTAAATAATATTATAATTACTAATGTGTTACTTGTGGATGGATTAAGGTATAATCTACTCAGCATATCTTAGCTTTGTGATGTTGCATTCAATGCTACTTTTCTTTAGAATGCATGTAATATTTTTGATGCCAATAATAATAGAGTTTTGCATGCTTCCAAGATAGGAGATGTATATGTGATTAAATTAGATAAAATTGATGTTGATTCTTCTGTGTACTTACAAGTGATTTATGATGATTCTTGATTATGGTATAGAAGATTAAGTCATTGTAGTATAAACCTCATTAGGAAGTTAGTTAAGTATGGTACATTAGAAGACCTTCCTAACCTCAAGTTTACCAAGGATAATACATATGGACTATATCAAAAAGGTAAACAAGTAAAGAGTTCATTCAAACCTAAGAATGTAGTGTTTACATCCAAACCTCTTGAATTCATTCATATAGATATTTTCGGTCCTAATAGAGTTGCATCTTTAAGTGGAAAGTATTATGCATATGTCATAGTAGATTACTTCTCTAGATTCACATGGGTATTCTTCTTAGAAAATAAGAGTGATACATTTGATGCATTTAGAAAGTTCTCTAAGAGGATCCAAAATGATCTTGGTTATCATTTGATAAGGATTAGAAGTGACCAAGGTGGTGAGTTTGTGAACCAAGACTTTGAGTCTTTTTGTGATAAAAATAGAGTTACTCATAATTTTTCTGCACCTAGAACACCATAACAAAATGGGGTAGCTAAGAGAAAAAATAGAACATTACAAGAGATGGGTAAAACCATGGTTAACGAATATGATCTACCTTAATACTTTTGAGTTGAGGCTATTAACACTGCTTGTCATATTTTCAATAGAGTGCTGATTAGGAAATTCCTAGATAAACTCCTTATGAGCTGATTTATCAAAGAAAGCCTAATATCAAGCATTTTAGAGTCTTTGAATGCACATGTTATATTCTAAACACCAAAGACAATCTTGAAAATTTTGAGCCTAAGTCCGATGTGGGTATCTTTCTAGGTTACTCCTCCAAAAGCAAAGCATATAGGGTGTATAATAAAAGAACTAAGACTTTTGAAGAAATAATGCATATTACATTTGATGAGTTAGATTCTAATTTGATTAAAATACTTACTAAAGAAAAGTTTGATAAGTTATAAGTGTCCAATAAGTTAAATGACTTGAAGTTGACAGAGGATCCAAAAGAGAAGAAAGTTGAGCATATAAAAAATCAATCTAGAGAACTTTAAAAGGCTTATAAATTTACATCAAATCATCCTAAGGAGTTGATTATTATTGATCCTTCTCAAGGAGTTAGAACTATGATAGTATCTAGAGAGGTTCTTCAAAATCTAGAGGAAATGAAAAACCTTGTATTTGTGTCTCATTTAGAGCCAAACAAAATAGATAATGCATTATTAGATGAAGATTGGATATTATCTATGTAAGAGGAATTAAATCAATTCCAAAAAAACTAAGTTTGGGACTTAGTTCCTAGACTTCGTGACCATTCCATCATTGGCACCAAATGGGTGTCTAGAAATAAACTAGATGAGCATGGTAATATCATTAGGAATAAAGTTAGGCTTGTTGCTCAAGGTTATAGCTAAGAGGAAGGAATAGACTATAATAAAACTTATGCTTCCGTGGCTAGATTAGAAGCTATAAAAATGCTCTTGGCCTTTGCATGTTTTAAAGATTGTAAACTTTTTAAAATGGATATCAAGAGTGCATTTTTGAATGGTTTTCTAAGTGAGGAATTTGTGTTAAGCAACCTCCTAATTTTGAAAATAAAAAATTTCCTAATCATGTTTACAAACTTACTAAAGCTCTCTATAATTTGAAACAAGCTCCTAGAGCTTAGTATGAGAGGCTTAGTAAATTTTTGTTGAAAAATAATTTTGAAAGGGGGAGTGTTAGTATAATACATTTTATAAAATCTAAAGATCATGACATCTTTGTTGTGCAAATGTATGTTGACGATATCATTTTTAGAAGCATAAATGTTTTACTTTGTGAAGAGTTCTCAAAACCTATAAGTAATGAATTTGAGATCAGTTTGAAGGGAGAGTTAAACTTCTTTTTGGATTTATAAATCAAACAAACTTTAGATGGTATTTATATCTCCTAATCTAAATATGTAAAGGATCTTTTAAGAAAATTTGAGCTTTTAGATGATAGACATGTGAAAACTCCTATGAGTTCATCTACCTCTTTGGATAAAGATGAGCAAGGCAAGGGTATTGACTCTAAGCTTTATAGAGGCATGATAGGTTCACTACTTTATTTAACCGCTTCTAGACTTGGCATCCTTTATAGTGCGTGTGTTTGTACTAAATTTCAATCAAATCTTAAAGAATCACACTTAAGTGCAGTAAAAAGAATTTTTAGATACTTTAGAGGCACACCTAACTTGGGATTATTCTATCCTAAGGATGGTTTATTTGATCTAAAAGGTTTTTCGAATGCGGACTTTGAAGGATGTAAGGTTAATAGGAGAAGCACAAGTGGTGCTTGTCATTTCCTAGGTAATGTATTAGTGTCATGGGCAAGTAAGAAGCAAAATTCAGTTACTTTATCTACCCTGAGGTCGAATAAATATCCGTGAGTAGTTGTTGTGCATAACTCTTGTAGATTAAGCATCAATTGATAGATTATGGTATGCATGTAAAAAAGATTTCTATTTTGTGTAATAACACAAGTGCTATTAACCTCACAAAGAATCTTGTGCATCATTCACGTATTAAGCATATTGAAATTCGACATTATTTTATCCGATATTATGTTCAAAAGGGTCATGTGTGTATTGAATACATGAACACTGAAAATCAGTTAGCAGATATTTTTACTAAACATAAAAATATATTCTGCTACTTGAGAAACAATGTCGGAATGATGTGTGTTAAATTATTTTTTTAAAAATAATTGCTGTTTTTTATTTTATCTGATTCATTTACTTTGTATATTGATATTTTACAGCTTTGATAAGTCAATACATCAATACTTATCCATTTCTAATCGATTCTCACTGGAAAATCTTTTGAGTATCAATACTTTTCAATTGAAGTATCGATACCTCCACGTCTAAGCAACGATACCTGTTCGTTGTGTATTAAAGTATCAATACATCTCTGCCAATGTATCGATACATACCTTATGTCGCTGGTAACCAATAAGAGTTAGTGAGTCATAAATGCGTGCGCAGAACATAAAGAGACAAATCCACCATGTGGTAACTCCCTAAAGACATTGTTCTTTTCTATAACCATACCATTAACTGCCACACTAATGACTTTCTACCACATGTTTTGTCTTTTTAAATTTTAAACTTTTTAAAATCTTTCAGTCTTATTTTCAACATTTTTTTAAAGTATCGATACGTCAAATTTTTTTTAAATAGTGATCATCTTCTACACTTTTCTCTCTTTTTCTCTATTATAACTTGCTTATAGAATATACTCTCTCTCATAAATCCTTCAAATTTCTCACCGTATCTTATGGCTCCGAGAATGAAAATACTCAAAAAACCACGACGCCTGAAAAGATCACGACGGGACAGCGATGAAAACTGAAACATCGCTCTCCTACAAGAATCAGACCCTTAGGTTTTTATCTCTCTAGAATAATAGGACAAATTCCTCACTCTTTTCCTTCACCGTCAAGTATTTTCTGGGCGGGTATTAGATATTGATTTTCTTGGTACAATCAATTTTATTTATTTAGAATATTTTATGAAATTTGATTGGATGACATATTTGAGTTAACGGGGAGAATACTATGAAGAACTAATCCTATTATTCTATTCTAACCTAGACCCTAGGGACCCATATTCTGTCACAAGGATTTATAATAAGTTCACCACCTGGATTAGAGGATAGGAGCTAGATATTACTGAACTTTTGATATCTGGACTACCTAAGATTGAGACCGGGTAGAGAGCACTATTTTTCTAGAAACTATAAGGTATTGAAAGGTTGCTAAGTTATCTTTCAGAACCTTAGATTAACAGAAATTGACCAGAGACCCGTGCATTTGGGTTTACATGAGCGGATATATAATCTGAATATGAGGGTAGCCAGATTTTTAGAGATGACCTTTGAGGACATCTGATGGATGCAATGTATCATAGAAAGAAGAGCTCCAGATCTTACCCATTGGATGATTACAGAAATGATTCAGACTCACTCTACCACTTTTTGATATGGCTACACTATCACACAAATAATCAGACAACAGCCAGGAGATCTATTATGTGATGTAGATAGTTAGACTCAGCATCCGAGTACCTATCTCAGTGCTACGATGATATGTAGGATGGGATACGAGGAGCAGCCAGATGGTTCATGGGTTATGACATCTACTTCACGCATCGGCACACAGGATTCTCCACTCTAAGAGAATGGAGATATCTCTTATGCTTTACCTTTCTGTATTTAGACATTGAGGACAATGTCTCAAATTGGTTAGGGAGAGGGATAGTTGATATTACATGTTGTGTTTTGTGTGTGTTTAAAAAAAAAGTGAGAAGATTCACTAACAGTGTCTGATTTCTGAAAAGATGGCTGAGTAAAGGATCTTTTTCCTCCTTCTATCCTTAAGATACATCTTAGTAGTGTCATTTTTTCAAGCGAATAGTTTTTGTGTGTTTGTGTTATCATTTAGCATTGATTTTTGGAATTTATAGCAAGTTTTTGTTATTTGCTTCTATTTAGATTATTCAAAATTTTGAACTCTCGTATAGTTATTGATTAGATGGTTGTGTCCATAGATCTATTGAGTAAGAATTTTATAAATTATTCTTATCACACACACTCTTTAATGCATGATTATGGATTGCAAATTGAGAATTTGACAATATTTGTTTTGACAATTTCATTAAAGTTGTATTTAATGGCTAAAAAAAAGAGAGAGAGAAAAAAATCATAAATAAATAATTGTTCATTTCTTAAAGACGCTCGTAGGGGTGTCTTCACACCTAATGCCCTAAGGCCAACTGGTCTGGGAGTCATTGGCTGATGAATTAGGTTATGAATTTATTTCAATTTAAAATCATTTCCTGAAAAGGCTCATAGAGGTGTCTTAACACCTAATATCCTAAGACCAATTGGTCTAGGAGTCATTGGCTGATAAATTAGGTTATGAATTTGTTTAAGTTTAAAATTATTTCCTAAAGAGGTTTGAAGGGGTATCTTAAAGGCTAATACCCTAAGATCATCTGGTCTGCATGTCATTGAATGAGGAATTGGGTTATGATTATTGTATATAATTAAAAAAAATTTGCCCCAAAAATGTTAATTCTTGTGAATTAATAAGAATGGATTTGTTCTCTTTTTCAATGAAGCTCTATAATTTTTATGCACAAAAACAGATTTATGAATTTCTTGTTTGAGGGATTTGTGGCTACACTTGAAGACTTGTGATTGAGAGTTTACTTATTTGAAAATATCAAAAAGAAGTAAAATAATAAATCTCTTGTAAATGAGTTTTTGTTTGAATTCATTATCAAATATTAACGCTTTGTATTACTAAGAGACTAGTAATAAGCTGGTTGGGGTGTGTGATGAGTACATAAAAGTGTACGTGTACTAAGATTTAAATTCATTATTTTATACTTCAAAGTATGATTAACTCTCTTTATTTATGCATATTTCTAGTTTTTGATATAAAATTGACTTTATTTGTAATTTTAGTTTTAATGCAGTGAACGTAAAAAGGGCATAACTTTTCATCCAAGAGAGCTATTGAGGTAAATCTTGATCCATTGGAAATATATATATAATTATCCATTATTATTAATTACACAAATTAATAATACATAGAATTTTCTTAGTCATTGGATCAAAAGGAAGGATTAGGAACATTTGTGATGATGATATTTGACAAACTACCATGATGCCATATGTCATCTAAGTATTCATTTAAATTAAATAACTATTATTTAATATTTAATAAATAAATATTTTATTTATCAATAAATAAATACTTAACAAAATATTTAATAAATAAATAATTTTATTTATTACTCGATATATCAAAATATATCTTTTCAAGTCTTCATAAATACCATCATAATTTTTTGAACCAATGAGTGCCAGTTTGTCATTGTCGAAAAATTGTATTCTTTACTATAAAGAATACAATTGCCTATCGATTAACTTATCGGAGCAATATCATTTTTGTCAACACGAAATATTATTAACTAATTTAATGACATTATTTTGTCCATCATCAACTACTAGTCATTGTGTGTGACCCCCTAGATTCACCGTGAACTAGATATAAATACGAACACATTCGTATCACTTCAATATAACTCATTATAATCAAAGTTCTCAATGATCATGAGTGATCTCTAGCAAGATATCATGACTCCTAGAACACAAAGAATGAAATTCAAATAAACCCATATAGTCATACTTGCATGTAGTAAGGTCCCTCTGCTATCGACTCCCGATCGAGTGTAGGTCATGGTATAGTCAAACCCCTAACTCGATCATAGGATCAAAACCTCAATCACAAATGGGATTCACGTATCCAAAAAATCTTTTTTAGAATTCGTATACTCTAGCCAGAGATTTAATCCCCGTAGATGACAGGTCTGTCTAGGATCTCAAACACAAATACTTGAGCCAGTAAATTCCATCTTGACCATCACATGTTCTCATACAATAAGAACACATTGCCATCAAGCTTCTTTCATCAGGCATGGCTAGCCCAGTGCAATATACACAAGTCAGGGATGCGTCTTATTGTAGATTGCAACTGTGATTTCTTAGGTCTAAGGACTAATAGTATACTAGTATGACTGTGTGATTAATCATTGACTATGGATATTCACCCATGTGATTGATCACATTTGGTCACGTTCAGTATCACATTCTTAAATGTGGTACCCATGTTTATGATTTTGTGATATGAGACTCATCACCCAACTATTAGTATCGAATACTGATCATTAGCAGCAACAAAACATGCTGATCGTGTAATGTTATTATCCTTGATGACACCACCTCAATCAGAAACCAATTTTAAATGTATTTAAATTAAAGATTCTATTCTCATATCTACAACTCATTATAGATAGAATCTCAACACATAATACATGCAGGGATATATCTTGTATTAATTAGAAGATAAAATAAATAGCAACTGAACGTAATGCAAGATATTAAAAATACCGTTTTATTAATTGTAAATATTTTTACAAATAATTACAAAGAGTATATACAAAAAAATAGTGATCCTGAACCATATGACACGATTGGATTTAGGGTATATCTCTAACAAGTGTTATATGTGATAGCCTAGGGACGGCCTAGGAGAGAGATCGCCTAGGTGAGTGGAGGCTGCATAGATGGGATTAATATATGATGATTGTGATATTGTAAGAGAAATATAATTTGATCACCTGTGAGTCTCGTAGAGTTAGTCACGGATGTCACCCCGTGACTGCTCGAGGCGAACATCAATGGTTGACATATTTTCTGAAACCCTGCATATTCTATTTCTTGCATTTAAAACTATCTTTTATAAAATAGCATGTTTTATCTGCATATAAAACCCACTAACGGTCTCGAGATATCCAGGCCAGGGTAATCACCAAGAAATACAGCCAGCCCAATGACTTTTGGTATTTGTTTTGGAGTTTTCAAACGGGAAGAAATGTTTTTCATTAAACTAGTTTGAATGTATTTATATATATATATATATATATATATATCCTTCGTTCACTCACGAAGTATACTTCTATAAGCTCATCCCCTCACTCTCCAATTTTAGGGTAAACGAGGAGATACGAGCTTTGGTTAGGTGGTGATCGCACCAGGTGTTGAGAGCATCAGGTATACGCTATATCGACTCACCATGCATGATTCATAGTTCACTGGAGTTTGTTGTTTTATATTATTTTGTTTATGAATTTTTTATGAATTTGTAAAAGAATTTATAAGAAATGTTTACAGTATAATTTTGGGATTGATTGATTCCCATATATTTATATCTCAATAATTACTTTATGGACTGGTTTATACGCTTTGATAATTGAAATGTTCTTTTATGAAAGTGCTTGTAGTTTCCTTGAAATGATTTGAAGTTTGGGTGTTAAGTTAAATTTGTTTTGAAAGTGTTGCATAAATTGTTTTGAAACAGGTTTTAGCAAAGGCCTTATAGGCTCACAGGGTATAATCTGGCGAGTGGATACATCCTGAACAGTCTGTAGCGGTTGTTATGTGTGGGACTCACGAGTTGGGTGCGACAATATTAATCTTATTTTTTAAAACAAATTCAAATATTTTTTAAATATATATAGTTTCAAAATTAGGGAAGAAAAAATATACCACAAGAAACTTTATTTTTTCAATTTTGTAGATCTAAATTCTAAATTATTCATACCCACTCTAAAACTGAATACGGGTGGGCATATTTAAATTATAATTATTTGAAAAATAGGATTAAACCAACAGAAATATGATTACTTTATAATACAAGTATTAATATTGTTTGCACTAACTTTTATTTATATAATTATGGTTGGGTGTAAATCAATAAAATTTATAAATGCGTTGATCATAATTTAAATTTTGCAATTAAAAATTAACTCATAAAATTTTAAAATATATTTTTAATTAATATTATTTTGGGATTTTTCATAATTTTTATATTAATTACACAAAACCAAAAAATAACAAAAGAAATTCATAAATTAAAAAAAAAATGAATTAAAACCAAAAAGAAAATCATCACTAGTATCCGTTGCGCACCACTCGCTATAACTACCTAAACCCCCAAACAATTCATCACCAGCTTCTTGAACAGTTGCTATCACAACGCGGAAATCATGAAGTCATCTTCCTCTCCGTTCTTTGAAGCACAGGATGCCATCACTGATCGATTCTCCCTTCTCCATCGAACCAACAGCCATCCATGGACCTCCGTCTCTTCCTCCTCCTCTGGTTCTCATAAACGCCCTTCTTATGAGAATCCCCCTTCCCACCTACCCAACTCAAAGAAACCCA
Organism: Trichilia minutiflora; assembly: GCA_035590515.1. Taxonomy (NCBI): domain Eukaryota; kingdom Viridiplantae; phylum Streptophyta; class Magnoliopsida; order Sapindales; family Meliaceae; genus Trichilia; species Trichilia minutiflora. Next base: position 25,469 of record JAVXUL010165539.1, read on the forward strand.
AAAACAATGCAGGTAACGGAAACTTTCTCTCTGGATTCGCCAAGATTCCTCTTTCGGCTCCACCTCTAGAAACCCAACCCTCGCTAGGTTTGAATCTGTATCGCCCACCCATTGGGCCGCTGGTTGAGGAACCCCCACACTCCCCGACTCCTAAGTCAAAAATTGAGTTTCCTGGAACTCCGGCGAAGTTGCCGCCGCGATGGGGTTTTCCAGCCAAGTCGTTTTCCAGTTCATGCGGGTTCCCTAATCCAGAGGTTTCATTCTATTCTTTTCATTCTATAATTATCAAGATTTTTACTTTATTTCTATTTATGTAATTAGATAAAGATTACGGGGTTGGTTTAATTTTGAATGTTTCTCTTTGTTTGTATTTTCGTATTGAAAAATTTTTAGTCAGTTATCATCTAGTGCTTTGATTTCAATTATGGTTCTTTGTGTTATCTTTAGTGCTTTGATTTCAATTACGGTCTTTTGTGTTTTGGGGGCGTAAGGATCTTTAAATAGGTTGCATGAGTGGATAATTCTTCACAGATTTTGGTTTTAACGTTTCTGCATGTGATCTTAGCTTTATGAATTCAATTTCTGCATGTGATCTTAGCTTTATGAATTCAATCATTTGGTAATTGCTTTATGGCAGTGGCTTAGGAAAATGGGAAATTGCATTAGTGAATTGAGCCGGGAGTGGGATCAAGTTTTGGCTTATGTGGAACATACTGAAATTGCGGAGATGAACAGAACCAACAACAACAATCATGGTGATAACAACAACAATTGCCTGTCTGACAACAGAAACATCGAAGCCACGATGGTAGTGACATTCTTTCGTCCAAGCGTCCTTGCTAGCATGCATTTAATTGGCTATAAAACTGATGTAAAAAGGAACCTTGATTTATAGTACTGACTTGGGGAAACCTCTCACAATTATAGTAGTAATGATTTCATTTTTTCTCATGATTTTAAAAATTTGTCACCATTAGTTTGATGTGTAAATTTCAAATGGCTTATTGTATGCCGCTCTTTGTTATGTAGGAAAATTCTCAGGAGCCACCTGTTGAGACGGTAAGTGTGGAGCAGAAAGGGGAAAATGATATCATTCATATCAAATGCCCGTGCTATGCAGAATTTCAGCTTCTTCTCGTTGGAGGAAACTGTTACTACAAGCTCATGTAGATGTAGACGGTAATTGGCCCTCAAAAGGCTGACAACGCTACTCATGGAGCTTTTATCATTTGCCAGATTTCAGTAGTTTCCCACACTTTACTGTTTCATGCACCCATTGACAGGGCTTTTTATCTTCTTTTCTTCCTTTTTTTCTTTTTTTTTGAGATGTGTTTTCTTTTACCTTTTTATAATACCTTGTTAAGATAGTGTTAGTCATTCATTCTTGAGGAAGCTCATCTGAATTAAAATACTCATCACTCTGAGATTTCACAACAAACTTGTAAAGAAATGATATTGTCCACTGTCACTGACATTTCAGATACTTAATAAAGCTCAGAGAGAATTTCGAAAGAAAGAATTTTATTTTCCTTTGTTCATTCAATCTATCATCTTGGAGGTGTTTTCTTATTTTTAAATTTTAAATATGATTTGTTAATTACTGCGATTGTTGAAAAGTTAATTGAAGTTAAGACTTGGCTGATGTGGCTATTTTCACCAACAGAGCAAGCTATTTCAGTATTTAGCCTCTGTTTTTGACAGCTATAGATTGATTAGTCATCCCATCCATTAAAAATTACTTCATCACTTGAAATGTACGTTAAAATAATTACTTTTCGAACGCTAACATTACTTCATCTTTTAATTTCTTATTTTCCTGTTTACACATCAAACTCAATTTTAAAATCTGATAACAACCATTGTTGCAAATCCCACCGTCGCCTTAAACTCACCGTCCATCAGTGATGGGCTCTTCGCCGGCCAATGTTTCTAATATCTCTAAATTCTCATCAGTTTATATACCTCTTAAATTATCCAAAAAAAAATTCTTATGTAATGGCAATTAAGAAGGAGATTTCTTCTATCTTTACCAGCTTAAATCGTGGAATGAGGAAATGTTTTAAGTATAGTGTGTATATTAAAGAAACTTAAGAACAATTTGAACGACGTTGTATTGAAATTTAAGATTAGTATGAAGTTTCAATTGTTTTTAGTTTAATTAAAGTTGAGAGAAACTAGAATTTTGTTAAGTTTTTAGGAGAAATTTGAAAAATAGGTAAAGGATTGTTTTGGAGGAAAGATTGGGTAAAAAATAATTTTTAAAATTGTGCTTACTAGATTTTCAGTTATTACGGGTTTCAATCATTTTATCTAACAATAATTATGCAAATTACAATTAATATGGTGTTAAGATAATACCCGACTTTATATTTGTGAAAACGCTAATTATCTACTATCAAGGAAGTTATGTCGTGCGTCACTTGTGTTGAACCTTAGAATATTTTGGTGATAATAAAATAATTAGTTTAACCAATTAATAAAAAGGATTTCAAAGATCAAATATAGCATCTATTGTCTAGGAACTACTTGTCTTCTCTTTTGATGCTCTTCCTTTTATGCTCTTGCAATACAAACATTTATTTACTTTGGTGTTCATTTAACTTTGGGTCCATACACATTAGTTCTAACCTTTGGAACATTAGTAATAAGCCTTTGTATCTTTTGGACCCCAAACTAATTTTGGACCCTTATAGGTATTATTTCTGATGGAACATTTGTTGTTATAATTAGACCTGTCAAACGGGCCAGCGGTCCGCGAGCCGGGTCGGCTCTGCTCGGCATTTAGGTGGGTTAGGACCAAAATAAATTGGCCCGTTTAATTCGCGGGCTGTTTTGGCTCGGTCCGTTTAACTCGCGGGTTAAGTGGGCCAGCTCGTTTAACTCGCGAGCCGGCTCGTTT
>JAVXUL010165550.1:0-13108 GCA_035590515.1 Trichilia minutiflora
CATCTTCTGCCTTGGGGTTTTGGACGTCCCTGCATGCAACCACCAGTCTCACGACGGTGTCAACAAATTCCAACAGTATCCGCTGAAATAGTGGATCAACCATCTGCATCCCTCCAGCAGCATGTATGACTGCCGAAAACTCCCAACCATGGTTATATAACACACTGAATTGAAAGCAATTATAGACACGTGATAATGAACATAAGCAATTAACTGAGAATTGGTGGTTAAAATGGAGGCAGACTTGAAGATAAGACAATCTCCTCTACCACTAATTTATGCCTAAAGTTTGAATAAATAGATCAACGTCAGTCTTAGATACAAAATATTCTATAAGCAGTAAACATTACTTCTACCAATATGACAATAAAATGACCCTTCACCAAAGGCAGTGGAAAATGAAAAACGATAGTAATAGTGATACAATGTTTTACTTGCCTGGTACCATTATCAGAGCTTCTGTGAGATGTATGATGCATAAAATAAGACAGGTCTGAGCTGTCCCTTATCTTATCAAAAATTCCATCCCGAGAGCTGAAGGCTGTGAAATTTCAAAGAAATGCAATACATGTTAGAAGACAAAATCATTTAAGTGTACTGGAAGTAACAGCAAGACAGGGAAACAACAGAAGCAAAAGATTCCACCTGTCCTTGCACATGAAAACTGTAGGTGGGTCCAGAAAAGGGCCTCTTCCAGAGTTCCTATACAAGTTCATAGATCTATAATTAATGCAGTTCAATCAAGGGAAACGTACATAAACAACAAAAACATATCTGACTACACAACCTCCAGCATTTTCTACTTTATGAAAAATACATTATAGTTTCATCAAGTATTACCAAAAGATCAAAACGTCCAACCGAGGTGCTTGGTAAAGTATGTTTAAAGTCACATTTTGATAAAATCACCACCTTCCAATAACATATTTCAAAAGCAGGAAATGGGTTTCTTTTCAAAAGCTAATTCCATGAATTTGTTTACTCTTCCAATAAATTGTGCTTTGAGTTTCAAAGACAACAGCAAAAAGTTTTCTAAATTTCAGCATTAAAAACATTAAAAGTAACACTATTACAAGACATTGCCCCGCATAGACATATGATGACATGATTTCAAACCTGTATAAATACCATTTGAAGACTGGTGAAAACAGAATCCATATAGCCATTTATTGAGTAAGCCTGAAGATTTACCACAAAAGTCAATACTTGTAACAAGTAAATATAATTTTCCTCAAAAGTAACATTGGAACAAACATTTATACCATGGTTGCATATCTCATGCTCATCATGATGATGGATATTTTTTCTCTTAGAAATGTAATAGGTGGTTATTAAACATTTTTTTTTCTTTTGTTATAATGCACAACAAACATTTTCACAACTAGTTTATAATATTTTGATTTGTGAGTTGAGAAGTTTCTGGATGCATGCACAGGGAGTGGAATGTTTAAACATTTGTTAGATTCGGTTGGTGAATCTTGTAAAGACTCCAGTAGACCACCCAACTTTTTTCGGGTGAAAAATACAAAGTGCTCGTCCTAAAAACAAGAGGATATGGCAAAATAGAGTCTCAATAGACTTTATGCTATAACTTAGAGCGAGGGTAAATTGACTTTTCATTTAAAAATCACTTTTGTTAACGGAAAATGATAACGCTCGTTCAATTGAGGAGAGTTACGTTACTTTTCTGATTCTTTATCTACAAGTGTTATTTTTCCAAACTTAAGAGAAGGTATCCGTAAATTTTTTAATTTAAAGTTATTAAAAAATTTAATATTAATTAACAATCATTTTATTTGGCTGTTAATTTTATTTTAAGCAATAAGAAACTTCACAAAAATAAAAATAAATTTATTAAAAAATTATGTAATAACATTATAATTATAAACCGTATTATAAACTTTTATCTTTATAAAAGTACATTATAAGAATTTTTATAGCGTGCAAATGTTTGATCGGTTTAAATTTATTATTTTTTTTAAAGCAAAGTTAAAAAGTAAAAAAATTATTCTAAATATTTAAAATAATTATGAATAAAATTATTTTAATACAACATAATCAATTATAAATAATTAACAAATGTGTCTAGAGATAATATATTTAAATTACAATAGCCTGAAAGTTGAAAAATAATGTACTAGAACTTTTAAATTATAAAAATAAAAAATATCATAATAATATAATAAAATTACATCCAAAGTTGAAATTATTTTAAAAAATTTATTATTTTTAAAATTATTTAACAAAATAATTTAATAAAAAAATTAATATATACACATTTCTATTAAAACGTTCTATTTATTAATTTTTTATTTTTCTTAATGTATAAAAAAATGTTTATGTCAACTAAGAAACGTTTTTATTTTTTTATAAGTATTTTCACTTGGTAGTTAATTAAAACGTTTTTTAGAATAACTATTTAATTAAATCTTGATAAGCATGAGTAAATCACCATTTTTAGTCATTATTAAAATAGGGAAGCAAACATAAACACAACGGAAAATCTAAAAAAAACTACAATTATTAGTCAAAACTGAGAAAAAAAAGAAGTAGAGATTTCTCAGAAATTATGGACGATAAGATAATTCATAATTAGGGAAAAAATGTCTGGTACTAACAGAAGGGTGTGGTCCGATAAAACGCCACTACTTGACCGCAAATTCCACTCTCTCTCTCCTTTCGGTAATACCAACAGCAGCTCCTCCGCCGTCTTCCTCGAGATGGCTGCTGCCACCGCTGCGGCAACCAAATCTCTTCGCTCTGTCTTCCTTGGCGTAGATGTTGGCACTGGCAGCGCCCGAGCAGGTCAGATAAAGAATGATCGTTGGATTATTGAATATGTATTTTGAATGTTGCCACGTGATATCTTGTTTGTACAGAGTTTTATAACAATTATGGATTAATATATTACGATAAAATCGTTATTTCCATGTGTGCAGTGTTTGTCTGGAAATGTTGAAGATGATGATAGTAATGATGTGATATTGAATGGTGATTTAAATTGTGTAGGTTAATGTTAACTTTTGTTTTCTTCAATCAGGAAATATTGTTCATTCAAGTCTTGGTATCTTGATTTTAATGTGTTTCGTAAAGATTTTGTTAGTCAGGGGATCATATCATTTGCAAATTCTAAAGCTTACCTTCTGCTTTGGTCAACAGTTACAACAAAATTCATAATTTCTGAAATTCAATAGTAATATATTTGATATTATTGTTTCCAAAAACAAAAACTGAAAATAAGTAAAATACAGCATTTCTAAAACCTGGTTTCTAGCAACAAACAAGAATTTTAAGGATTCTTTGTTTTAAAGTAGAAAGCAAAAACTAAAATTCTGAACCATACATTCTGATATATCGTTTCAAAAAGATACCAATTAAAACTTATTAGAATTTTGTTGTCATAACTTTGTCACACCTTTGTCACTCAGTAGTTAATAGTTGGCTATAAGGACATTGTTTTCCTATGATTTCATATGTCGACTGCAAAATAGTTGACCTGTGTCCTATTCACAAAGCTAAAATTTATATACAAACTTGTGCTAGTATTATGATAGGCTGTAGAATTAGTTATTATACTACTAACGGCCGTGTGACAATTACTATGGACATATGTTTTTGTTTAACTTAACCTCACTCTAATGGTAATTTTCCTGTGACTGGACTTAATCTAAAGATTACAGTCTGCCTTTTCTGTTGCTAAGAGTGCATAATAGTTTATGTAATATCATGAAAGATTAATACGAATCTTAGACTTTTTATATGTTGCAATAGTTTGTTGATTGTTCTTGCCATATCATGCAGGTTTGTTTGATGAACGTGGAAAACTTCTGGGATCTGCAAGTAGCCCAATACAAATATGGAAAGAGGGTGACTGCATTGAGGTAATTTCATAGTTTAATTACTTACTACATACCTGGGATGTCAGGTGCAGTACCTTCTGATGCATTGTAAGAACATCAAAGGAATTTCCTAAAATGATTGAAATGTTATATGTGAGGAAATGCGACATACAAGTTTTCTTCTTCATAAAAAATGAAATGAAAAAGAAATATGTGTAGGACAATAGAATTTTGAATCAGAACAGTTAATGTTGAAATGCTTGGACTAATTTGACCTTTTGTTTTTATTGTTTTAATTTAAAAATCAGCAATCATCCACAGATATTTGGCATGCAATCTGTGCAGCAGTGAAATCAGCTTGCTCCCTTGCAAACACTGATGGGGAAGAAGTGAAGGGTGTGGGTTTTGCGTCTACTTGTTCACTTGGTTTGTGGCCAATTCTTTAAGAATAGTGTTAGAATGAAGGACATTTTATATTTTTATGTTGACTAGGCATGTTGCCTGCTGCAACTATATAATTAAGACAAAATGGGTTCATTTTTGCAGTTGCAGTGGATGCTGATGGGGCCCCTGTTTCGGTTTCTTGGAGTGATGATTCTAGAAGAAACGTTATAGTGTGGATGGATCACAGAGCTGTAAAACAAGCTGAGAAGATCAATTCTTGTAATTCACCGGTATTACAATACTGCGGTGGAGCTGTTTCTCCTGAGATGCAGCCACCGAAGGTATCTGACCAGCTGTTCCTGCCATCTAACTATGGTTCTTCGTATATACTGTGATCAATCTTCGAGTGTAAGTTGAAGATAGGTTGTATGGCATAGGAAATATAGAGGAATATAACTAGCTGAAATAGATAGTTCCGTAGATAAATGTATTATTGCCCTGAGAAACGTCTGTGTTTCCTCTTCGTAAGGTCCATATGTTTGGATTTTCCGAAAGCAGCATTGTATACTTGAGCAGACTTTTATACTGGGAACCAGCCTTTCTAGATGTATTAGGGTCGTGGTGATGGTGATGATTTATTAGATTTGCACTATACTTTTGTATAAGTGGCTCTGCATCTATCTGGTATTTTTTGTGCTAGAGTGATCATTTTTTATCTACCCTTTTGTTTTGCACCATTTGCAGTGGGTGCTCCTATTGTTAGTTCAACGCACTTGATTTCATTTTCCACCCATCTGATTATGACCATTTAAGCACAGAAATAAGTGACCTTTTTTTTTTCCCACTCTGGGTGGGTGGCGGTGTAGGGAAGAGTAAACACTTTGGAAATATTCTTCAATAGAGTCATACACATCTTAACACTTTAACTTGCAAGTTTCTTTTGGTACAAAGTTTTATTTGTGAGGCATTCAGCACGGAATTTGATTTGTCCAGTTATCATTTGCTGTTAAAAAGACTTTAATCTGGTGACTTGTCTAATCGGAAACTTGGTGAGAGTGAAGTGAACATGCAGGACTTGATTATATAACAGTGAATGAAGGGAAATTTTTTTGGATATATGGAAAAGTAAGAGTGTTGATCTTGCTTGCACAATTTGGTTATAACTAGAACAATTTGGGAACTGATTTAGTTTGTTTTGGGTGGTTGAGCTATTGTATTCTCAATTTATTTGAGAAAAAGATAAAGCTTTGATTATTACTTTTAATTTGTATACTGGTGATGGATTTTCCTTGGGGCCTTGATTTGAGTTGTCAAGTTGTTGATATGTCAATGAGAGCTGTTAAAAGTGTCAATATGAAATGCAGGTTATCAACTAATTTTATATTCTGCTGTATTTGTGCAATTTTGCGATTTCTGGTAATGGTGGTTACTTGTGCTTAACCTATTAATTTCCTTGTGCTGAACTTTGAAGAGAATGAATGATCCTCTGGTTTCTTGTGCTTTGTCTATTTTCTAATGAGAACCTGTTTTTCTTTTTTTGTTTGAGGCAGCTCTTATGGGTGAAAGAAAATTTGCAAGAATCTTGGTCGATGGTATTTAGATGGATGGATTTGAGTGATTGGTTGTCATATAGGTAGTTGGGTCTGCTGGTCCTCAATCTGTTATAACCTTGATGTCTATACATCATTCTTTTCCACAAAGTCACTGTTGATTTTATTAACAATTTTACCCTTATTTTATGCATTAAAGAGCAACAGGAGATGATACTCGGAGTCTGTGCACCACAGTGTGCAAATGGACATATCTTGGTCATGCACACATGCAACAAATGAAGGAGAAAGATTCTCGGGACATGGAAGCTTGTGGATGGGATGATCAATTCTGGGAGGAGATTGGCTTGGGTGATCTCATAGATGGGCATCATGCTAAGATTGGTATGCTTTGTTTAATTCTTTCTGTGTCTCAATGTTGATATAGGCTGCATACATGGACTACTAATAATCAAAATTTAAATTCTTTATGGGTTAATAGCTAATGCTATGGTGTCCTTTTGAAGTTAGAGAAATTTAACTTGCTCAATTCAGCACCATAAACTTCTGCCCATATAAAACTAGCACATCTACCACTATAGGTTTTTGCATATTTTCTCTTCCGTTTTGTCCAGTGGCATAATTTTTTTTTTTTAAATATGGATATAAAATCTGAAATTTCATTGCACAATGCAGTCTTATATGGAACTATGTAAGCGGTCATGCCCCAGTAGTTGCTCTGTTTCCATTGCATGTTCACAAACAAACACCATTCTTTCTAAGTGATGGCATTGGTAGAACACTTTCTTTAATGGTTTGTTTTTCACCGGCAGTTTTCATTCCTTGCTCATATAGGGAGCTATGTAGTTGGTTGTGCACTAGAGATGATCATGTCAGTGTCACAACACATGTTCACACTCAACAAAACACACAAAATCCAATCTGCATGCACAATGACGTATTCCAAACCTTACTGATGTACATAAATGCATACTTTGATCTTTTTTAAGTTTAGAAACCCCGATCATAATAAAGTTATTAAAATGTCATAGGTGGTATCTTGTAATTTTGCATTAAGAATAATTGTTCTCATTAGAATCATAAATGGTTCACCAGCTCTCTGCTATGATTTCCTTGCCATGTGTTTTGATTACACTTTGACTAAGAGGGTCAGAAGTGTCAATCCAGAATGAAATTAGGCCCTCTTGGAGGTCCCGCTGGTTGCTTCCATCTAGTTCAAAAAAGTTTTTCACATGATTACTCCACTGCTATGCAGTCTTTGTTATGCATCTATCCGTAAGGTTGGTTATAATTGGAAACTAACTTAGCTCATTTGGATTGATTTAATGCTCCACAAATCTCATAGTGCTTTTGCTGTTGGTAATATATTGGAGAAATGTTATGTCTGGGCACAATATTCAAAATATTCCAATGAACTGAAAAAATTATGAGTTGAAAATTTCATATGGTTGTCATATGAGCACTGCAAAAGTGCATTGACCTATATTTCCTATTTCTTGTTGTAATACTTGACATTTTAACTTGTTGACAGGACGAAGTGTAGCTTTCCCTGGCCATCCACTGGGTTCTGGTCTTACTTCTGCTGCTGCGAAGGCAAGAAATTTTGTCCTGAAGATTTCACATTGATTTCAAGGAACTTGGTCTGTTAGAGGGAACTCCTGTGGGGACTTCATTGATTGATGCTCATGCTGGAGGTGTGGGGGTAATGGAAAGCGTGCCCAAGTCCTCTTCTGAAGCTAAAGGTTATTGTTGAGTTGATAATTTTCTTTTTCTTTTTGCTAATCAGTTGCTAACAAACATCAATTTTACAAATTTTTTATATGTTCAGAATCTGAAGAGGAAGCTATATGCCACAGGATGGTGTTAGTCTGTGGCACTTCTACTTGCCATATGGCTGTATCACGGAACAAGCTATTTATTCCAGGGGTCTGGGGGCCATTTTGGTCAGCAATGGTACCTGAATTCTGGCTAACAGAAGGTGGGCAGAGTGCTACTGGTGCATTATTAGACTATGTAATTGAAAATCATGTTGCTTCTTCCAGCCTTGCAAATTGAGCTGCTGATCAAAATATATCCATCTTTGAACTACTGAACAGCATTTTAGAATCGATGATGCATGAGATGAAGTCTCCTTTTCTTGCTGCTTTAACTGAAGATACACACATCCTTCCTGATTTCCATGGAAATAGGTAGATGATTAAGAGCTTGATGAGTGGTTCTCATCTCAGGTGGTAGTTCCCAAATATATGTTTCAAGTATTAAGTTACTAAGTTTATGATTGCACAGGTCCCCCATTGCAGATCCAAAAGCAAAAGGAATAATATGTGGTTTGACACTCGATACAAGTGAAAAACATTTGGCTCTTTTATATCTTGCCACTGTACAGGGCATTGCCTATGGTACACGTCACATTGTGGAGCACTGCAATGCCCATGGTCATAAAGTAAGAACACATACACATCATTCCGTGTGCATATCTATGTCACAATCTCACACATTTCTAAGTTGTATGTAAAATGAATTACATTTTTGTGCAATTGTTTTTGTAGGTGGAGCTGCTAAGCTATGACTTAAGGCCCATTTGTTTCTGACAGACTAATTTTTTCTATTTTTTTCTTCATATGCAGATTGACACATTACTTGCATGTGGTGGCCTTACCAAGAACCCCTTGTTCCTTCAACAACATGCAGATATAATTGGTATCTCTTCCTTTGTTCCACAGTCTACTTCCGTTTGTTTGTGGCCATGTGTCGTACATTGATATCTATAAACACAGTTACACATATACAGGCAAATAGATAGATACATGAAAAAATTGTGGCTTACTCTTGATCCTATTATAAGAATATAACCATTCACCAACCTTCAGCAACTTTCTTCAGAAAAAGAAAAAATAATAGAAACTTGTGATTTTGACAGTTACATTTTCATGATATTTTTGGTATTTCCAGGGGACTAAAATAATTGAATGCAATGATGCATGGGCTTCCTGGAGTTGAATGTTGGATTCTACGATTCCTCTAAAAAAAATTGGATTCAAATAACTTTTTAAGTGATGGTATGGGATAGATATACTGATTGTAGAACTTATTATTGATTCATTATACATTTTCTGGGACCCTCAAGATAAATCTTATCATTAGATTTCACCATTATGGACTCCCTTTTCCCCTCGAAATTACAATAAGAACCAATAAGCTAAGTTTGCATGCAAACAAATTAATTTTATGGTAAGAATTGAAAGGTCTTCTATGTTAAAAAAACTGTTAGCTTGAAGTCTTTTTCCCACTTTTGGACGAAAATTGACAATCCTGTTGGCTTTCTTGCTCACATTTGGTGTAGGTTGTCCTATTATACTTCCACGTGAAAATGAATCTGTTCTGTTGGGTGCTGCTATTCTTGGTGCTGTTGCAGCAAAGAGGTACTCTAGCATCATTGAGGCCATGAAGGCATTGAATGCTGCTGGCCAGGTATTTTTTTTTTTTAAATAATTTTTATATGTTTATTTATATATTCATATGACAAAGAGGCAAAAATTTGTCTGAGCTAAAAAGGAATTTTTATATCAGTTTTGGGGTAAAATCTTATGCAAATTAATTAACCAATTAATGGGATAAATTAAACATGCAACGCTTGAAAACAGTTTCAGGTGATATATGGTTGTTATGTTCCAGTCATGAACTTTACTTCTTCGTACCTATCTTTGTCATTGATTGGCAAGAATCTGTGCCTGACATTTTCATTTTAAGACCATGATCACCAATTGATTCAGCTGTAGGCTGCCTAAATTTACCTGGCCCATATTCTTATATTGTACCTGGGTTCAGGCCCAAGTGAAGGTTTGGAGTTGCACTATCTTTGCCCACCGGTCCCCGATGAAATGGTTTTCCGTTGGTGAAATCCCCGATGATCTATAGAACCTTGGCTGTAGGTTTCTTCAACATGGAAAAGAATATCAGGACTTGGGAGAGCCCTGCATATAGTAGTTCTGCCTTCAGCTTTAACATTATAGAATTAGAGGATTTTTGGTACTGTTGGCTTCCTTTTAACTACAACAGCACAGTTGAGAAGCTATTTGGTAAAATTAACGTTTACAATGCTCACCTATTTTTCAATTAATATTTGACATCTAGTATTTCCGTCTCACAACTGCTTTGGCAACCACAAATCAAAGATAGCGTTAAACTTAATCCTATCACCTATGCTGATTGCACTATATTGGCTATAGATTAAGGACTTAATAGGGGTGAACATTTGCTAAGCACAGAGTCCACAACTGTTCGCTAAAAGTTGTTTTGTCGGCTTTGTATTATCCGTAAGAAATAAGTTTACCCACCATTGTACAACACTATTCATATGACTAATACTATTCATCCCAATTTTTCTATCGCAAGATGCGTGCCAAATGAGGTGGGATTCGTTTATTGGATGATAAAAGAATGCAATAAATGGCTTTGAAAATTGTAAAAATTCACCGATTAATGAATGTATGCCAACTCACCTTTCACCTTATTTAGGGTACATTTTGATATTAGCATTATTGCTATTCACATTTAAGATTTGCTTATGCTTGAATTTGTGCAGGTCATTCACCCATCAAAAGACCCGAAGGTGAAGAGTTATCATGATGCCAAATACCGTATTTTCCGTGAGCTTTACGAGCAGCAGCTATCTCAACGATCATTAATGGCACAAGCTTAGCGGTTGTCAGAGTTCAAAGTTCAAACTTGCCCCTCTTTCTGTAAAAGTAAAAGTGCTGAACCTTAAAGGATTTAAAACCACCTTGTAAGAATTAACTGAGAAATATATAGATATATATTATGGATCAGGTCTCTTAGAACAAATTTTTGACACAAATTTTCGCCGGAGTTTAATGTTTGATAGAGATTTTGAGTTGGAAGTAACTAATGCTTTAAATTGCCACCTTTAGATTTGAGCCATGCAATGGATACAAATTTTTGTCTAAAATTTGTGGTACGGGAGCTGGACTCTCTCTCTCTGGCTATAAAATATATGGTGCAGTACAAAGCTTCCCATATTCAGATTCGAAGTTTTAGAATTGATGGAAGTACTACTACATTATTTTATTAAATTAGTGTACAGATGACATAATATAGCAGAGATACATAAACTTTGTCCAATTTACTACCCCATTTTTAAAATAAAAAGCACACAATAATATTTTATTTAGAGTATTAATCATAGGAAGAAATTATAATATTTCAACTCCTGACCTTTTCGCACCTTTCTTTCACCTTCACATGCAGGCCATTTTTCATCCTCAGAGTCAACGACATCACGTATTCCGGACAACTCTCGTTCTGCACATCGATGACGAACTTTTCAATCACAGAAGCAACAATGGACTTCATCTGAATGTATGCCATTTCTTTCCCGAGACAGATTCTCGGTCCACCGTTAAAAACTGGGAACCTGAACTCGTTCTCTTGCCGGAAAATCCCATTTTCGAGCCACCTCTCCGGCAAGTATTCGTGGCAATTCTCCCCCCATATGCTCTCCATTCGTCCCATTGCATATGCATGATACGCAACAAACCATCCTTTCCCGACCAACGTACCGTCTGGCAACACGTCATGATTCCGACAACCTTTCGTATCAATCGGTACCGGAGGATACAAGCGTAAAGACTCGGAAATAGCTGCATGTAAATAATGCATGCCTTTCAGCTCTTCGAAACTGTAAGTATGGCCGATACTTTTTCCGATTCGTGTCCGAATTAGTTTAAGCTCTTGAAGTATGTTTTCTTCGACTCTCGGGTTTGACGATAATAGCCAGAAAAACCAACTTAAAGCGGAAGATGTGGTGTCTCGTCCTGCGAGAATGAAGCTTATGACGATATCTCGGAGAAATTCAGGTGAATTCTCGCGGCCACTTCCGATAAACCGGGACAGTAAATCATCATCCATTTCCTCAGGTTTTTCTTCCAGTCTTGACTGTATAATATTGTTTGCGAACTCATGAACAATTGCAATTGATTGTCTCAGTGCTCTCTCTAATCCGACATTAAAGAATTTCTTGATCCTCCATAAATAAACATTGACAAACGTGAATCTCTCAGAACTAAACGACGCCGCTTCTTCAAAAGCACGCTTGAATTCAGAACCGAAACTTCCATCTCCGCCAAGACAACCGGGATCAACGTTAAACGCCACCTTACAAATATTATCAAACGCAAACCGCTCCAAAATATCTTGTAAATCCAACACTCGTTCTTCTTTTGCAGCTCTTGCTAACGTCGGAACCAACCTCGTCGAGATTTCTAACTCCACATTCTCGACAACGAAATTTCGGAGCGATTTTGTGCTGAACTCATGGCTAGCAGTTTTACGCTGATGTCTCCATAAATCACCGTCGGAGTTAAAGATTCCTCGTCCAAGAAAATCTCCTAGGAGAGTACTGAATCGATCACCTTTTGGGTAGTTCTCAAAGTTAGTCTTGAGAATGTGCTCCACGTTTCTCGGGTTCGCGGTGAATACTCCGTTAGGTAAACCGGGACGGTAAATGGTACCGGTGTTGGTCGGACATTTTCTAAGCGTATCAGTTATCCACTCATGAACACGGCGCTGGTTTTCAACGAATTCGGGTATGATTCCAACGATCGGATAGTTCCTGAAACCATTTTTACTAAATTTTTTCTTTGTAAGGTAGAAATAAAAGCATATACTAAAGAGAAAGAGGAAATAATAAAGAAAAAAATTTACGGACATCATCGTACTCTTTGTTTGTTAATTCCAGAATCAACTAACTGGTTTTTTTATAATATATGTTTTTTTCGTTTCTGTATTTGGAAACTGGAAGATCTTGCTTGCTTGCTTTTGTTTGCTTAAAATGTTGGTAACTTTTTCATTGCATGCAGTTGAAGTTACTTCCGACAGGATTCTATTTTGTAATTGTGTTTTGCTTATTTTAATTACTTCCTGGAAGATTCTTATCAGATAACAAAATTGTCTAATCTGTTCTATCATTCTGGATACGGGGTTGTGTTACAAGAACAAGTTTTCGGTATGACCGAAGTATTACGTCACTCTCATAATTATTAATAGCATACAATTCAAATTCAATTGATTATAAAAGTATTAATTACATTAAAATTTAAAAAAATTGCAAGATTGATTTGATTGATGGATATGTTGGAAGTTATTTATTTCTCTAATATTTGTGAAAAATAATTAAAATTTTGTATTAATTTAAATTTATTTATATTTTAATATATTTTTTTTATGCGAGAAAATTCACTTATTCAATCGTTATTACGATGTTTAATTATACCTAAAATTAAACATCTATTTCAAAAGTATGTGTTTATATATAAC
>JAVXUL010165560.1:0-13106 GCA_035590515.1 Trichilia minutiflora
AATTTAAATTATAAAATAAAAATAAATTCATAAATTTTTATGTATTTTAAATGTAATTTTTGAAGATTAATTTATAAATTTTTTAATAGAAAATAATATAAAATAAAGTATTAAAATTATAAATTAAATTTAAAATATTTAAAAAAATTAATTATTTTAATTTAGGAATTTATATGATAAAAATTAAGGATTTATATGATAAAAATATTTAATTTTATTTTTAATGAAGGGAGTAATTGATTTTTTAGTGAATTATGGGGGTAATTAATTTTTAAACAATGGGCAAAACGTCAATCTCCTAATAAAAACTATACAATTGTGGAAAATGGTACACATAATGTCAACAAAACTTTGACGTGATTAAAAAGTAAGAAAAAATATGTGGAACAAGACGCCAATTCCAACTCAATTGAAAATTTTGTGGAAGGAGACACCCACCCAATTTATGGAACACCCAAGTCAATATGGAATTTTGTAAAAGAAGATATCCATGTCAATATGAAAATTATACATATATATATTTTTTCATGAAAAAATTTGTTATCAGTGCAGAGACATTATTTTATTTTTAAATAAAAGATAAACTCAAAAAATTAGTAAAGTAATATAAAAAAGAAAATTATATTATTATCATATGATGTATAAAATTTGTCAACAAGAAAATATGACAATTAATGAAATTTTGGGGAGAATACATTAAGGCGTAAAATTTGTCATCAATAAGACGTACCAAATATATCAATTAATTCAGATAATATAAATATAAATATAAATGTATATAAATATTGCAAGGCTAATTCAAGATTAGTATTTGATTCATCTTTTATAAATGACTACCCAGAAATTTTAGATGGGATGGAGTAATATATAAGACCAAGTAGAAAATATCATATAATCTCCCTGAGTTCCACATTTGTATTCATTCAGTTCCTGAATCATGGAAAACATCATCGACATATATAAATGCAAATCTAAACATGTAGGAGTATTTAGACTTTTTCGTATACTAATATTATAACTATAAAAACAACTTAGAATTAATAACAATGAATAAGAAATAGTAATACAAAATATTATAAGTTATAACTATCGAAGCCATCAACAGTTAATGTATTATATTTAAGTATTATATCAATTCTATTACATTCATCATCGTCTGTCAATGAATTGGAGAAGGGCCGGTCGGAGAATGACAGGATAACATTAACCCAAAGTTTAAGCCACTTGACGTACTTGACTTTTCAACCTTGTAGAAGTGAGGCTATCAAATTCCATCTGTTCAAAATCCATTATGGAATTGATTTAAAAATTTTTTGAATTAATTTTAATTTGATATTTGAGAAATTGATAATATCGGTTTAGTTTTTAAATTGAATTAATTCTAAACTGATCAATAAATTTAAAAATATTAAATTTACAATAAAATATTTATTTATAATCGAATAGTATATTATGAATCTATACACTAATACACAGACAATTGTTTATTTCTAAAAATATAAAGGCTAATATTTTATTACCCTAATTTTAGTTTTGGAACCAACTCGGTGGAGACTGTATTGTCCAGTTCTGTCTTGCACCAGCAATCCATCATAGTTGGAGCTCGCAGCTCGTCATCTTCATTCTATATCAGCCATCTCTACTCTCCAGCAACCATAGCAGTTGGCCCAATAACATAGAATTCCAAATTTAACAATAAATAATATAATATTTAGAATAAATAACATAATATTTAGATGGGTCAATAATAATAAAGTTCAATTATAGTTATATAGTTCTAAATTTTTAAAATTGTATTTTTAAATTTAGAGCTAAGGCCCAATTCGAAAATCAAAACACATCTAATCTGTTCTAATTTGATTGATTTATTATATATTATTGATTTAATTCGATTTAATTTAAACACAAAGGTTTGAATTAGTTTAAAATTTGAACTCAAATCAATAAAAAGTTAAAAACTGACAACACTTACCCTTACCTATGACAACACTTACCCTTACCTATTAGTCATCAACTAAATGGAAAATTGTTTTTAGAAAATATTGATGCGAGAATTTGTGTCATTTTCAACCTCCAATATCAATTTGTCCTCCAACAATATCCGTTTGTCTTCTTCTTTGATTTTTAGTTCAGTGAACTACAAAACAATGAAAACCTCAGGGATAAAGCTGATTTTCTAGTGAAAACCATCCGATACTTAAGTCAGTGAGAATTTTACTTGTATATGAGAGTGACAAAAAGCAGTAAAGTATCAAAGAATAAAATTCAAAGAGTAATAGCTACTGTGTGTGAGTATGAATGTTAGAGAGAATGATTTCTGCCAAAAATTTGATTGATTCGTGTGTGAATATTCTATCTATAAAAGTTATACATACCTCCCCCTTATTCCCGGATTCAGGTATGATGTAATTATGGAATTCTATACCTTTGGACACATGTCGTTGTCCGACTAGTTGTGCCCTGAAAGTTATCACGGGAATCATAGGGTACAGCTGTCATGGGTGTTGTACTATACCACATGTATCTGGGAACATTCTAAAAAAGAGTGGGGTCGGGTGCCTGTTTCTTCGAGACCCCGAGGCTTAATATCCCTTCTGAAAGTATGTCCAGCCTTTGATGACATCATACATGAGTGTTGTAGATGTTGTTCCACATCATAGGTATCCCGAGGCTTCGATATCGTATATAACCAATGCTTGAACGAATACCCCGAGACAGGGTCTCATATAGGTGTTGCTGAAGATTTCTTCCAAGCATATGTTTGTAGTGAGTAATCCGAGAGAAATTCTCTGAACTAATGGCCTTGAATGAATCGACCAACCAGATTCTGTTACTTTTACTATTGTAAAAAGAGGTCTCGGAACATTATCGTATTGAAGGAGTTGGGAGGAGAGTTATGTCCGTAGGATGGGCCTGGGCCTTTGGACTGAGCCTCGATGAAAATACACAAACATTTAGCCCCTCAGTTTTTAATTAAAAATTTAATAAATGCTATACAGCTATCTCAGGGTTAACCTCTTTGGAAACGTAACCGTCATCCACACGGTATCTCCCCATTGAAAGACAAGACTGAATGATCGAGATATCCGGGCAGTAATGATTCATCTGAAAAGGTGGGCCCTACAAGAATTTAAATTTTGAAAAGACGTGACTTTGGCGGTTCAGAATCGGGTGACATGGCACTTCCTTGTCCATTGGATTCAAGATGGAGATTAGAATTTTTCCTAATCTTCCCCTCCATTCTTTTATAAAACTCCCCCCTTTTATGAAGTTTTCTTTTCTCTCTCTTCTTCATCTATAACAGACTGTTCTCAGAGCTCCTTTGACGATCTTCAACAAACTTTCGATCGCAGCTTTCAACCGGTTCTACGAACTCTCTTTCTTCAAGTTTTTTACTCAAATTACTCGGTAAGTTTTTCATCACTTCCTGTTTGTTTATATTTTCTACAAGTTTCTGTACTTGGTTGCTGTACATCTTGATAGGATAGGATGCATGTAAAAATTCGTTAGAATGATTTAATAGCCTCTTATAGGCATTCAGGACCTGTAAAGAAAAATTTATTAGTCCAAAACAATCGTTAATAACATATTAAAGACAGAGACTCAGGTACTGTCTCGATTCGAACTTAATAAGATATGGTGGTCTTGGTAGTAATAGGAAGTTCTTGAGTTGTCGATGATCCCCAAACAGCCCTAATGACCTTTTCATTTTTGTTTTCTGGGCAGAAATGGCTTCAGCTTTCAGCTCTTCTTCTAAACCCGAGGCTGTTGTTGGGGGAGATAACTCAAGGAGGAAACTGGCGTTGGTAACTAACCCACCGTCATTGTCTGAAGCCCGATCCCCGTATGAACATAATTGATTTGTCTCTACTATCCTTGAGACAGATTTAGAAGCCTATACGATATGCTTCAAAATCCCCGAAGCCATATACCTCCGAGCCCCCTAGGCCAACGAAAAATCCAGTACCCCTCTGAAGGGAGAGATAGCCTTTAATGAAGAGTTGTTTTTCCTCGGAGCTAGGCTACCATTATAGCCATACTTATCTAGGATTTTGAGTGCATTTAGAATGGCTCCTTACCAGCTTAACCTGAACAGTTGGAGAACATTATCAGGTTTATTTGTACAATAGCATACTTGGTATTAGTTCGGGCGATCGACATGGGTCCAATCAAATCTAGACCCCATTGAGAGAAAGGCAAAGAACTTGTAAGGCAAGTGAGCTCATTTGGGGATTATCTTAGAATATCTTTATGGATCTGACATTTATAACAAGATTTAACCAACCGGGAAGCATCGTGTGAGATTGTTGGCCAATAATATCCTTGTCGAATAATTTTATACATTAAATAACTAGCCCCTCCATGACTTCCACAAGTTCCATTATAGATCTCTTCGAGAACTTTATTAGTCTCATCTGGTCTCAAACATTTTAAATATGGCAAGCTAAAACCATGTTTATAAAGTACATTATCAATAACAGCGTACCTAACTGATCTGTTTTTTATCTTTCTCGCCTCGTTCTTGTCGACTGGTAGTTCTCCATACTAAATATAAAACTTCAGTTCCTTATCCTTTTTGGGCCGGGGACCTCCTGCATGGTAGCAACAAAATCTTCTCTCAGATCTATGCTTTGTTACGTCAGAATTTCAATTTGTACTGAGGCTGGAGCTTTTCCTTTGAATACCAAGGCCAATTTTATCAAGGAATCGACTCTATAGTTTTCTGTCTGAGATAGTTGCTTCACCGTGACATTTTAAAATGCCCCCATTAGCTTCTTGGCTTGGATCAGATAAGCCTGCATGTTATCCTTCCAAGCCTGAAATTGCCCATTAATCTGATTGACAATTAACTGTGAATCACTATTTATGTTCAAATTCAAGGCTCCTAAAGTTTGAGCCAATTTGATTCAGCGATCAGTGCTTTATATTCTGCCTCGTTGTTGGTTACTTTAAAATCAAACCGCAGGGAGTACATAACTTCTTCTCCATCAGGCCTCTTTAGAATTATCCCTGCTCCACCCTCTTGAGTGTTTGATGCTCTGTCAACATATAGTTATCAAATATTCTTCGAGACCATAGGGTCGATAGTACTATTTTTGTCTCGGAGGTTGTTGATATCCAAGACCTATAACACTACTAGCTATTTCGAGTCTGTTCGTTCTGCTACAAAATCTACTAGAGTCTGACCCTTAATGGCTTTTTGAGACTTGTAATCTATGTCGTACTCACTCAGTTCAACAGACCACTTCATCAATCTTCCCGACAAATCTGGTTTATGAAGAATTTATCTCAAGGGTTGGTCTGTCATCACAATTATCTGATGTGCCTGAAAATAAGGGTGTAACTTTCTAGCTGCAATGATAAGTGAGAGATTGGAGTATATCTTATCTCAGCATCCAGCAATGATTTATTCGTATATTAAACGAGCCTTTACACCCTTTCATCTTCTTTCACAAGAACGAAACTTACTGAGTGTTTGCTAACTGTCAAATACAATTGCAAAATGTCTCCCTTCTTGGGGCTTACTAGATGGGGAATATGAACCAAATATTTTTTGAGTTCTCAGAAACTCTTATCACAGCTCTTGTCCCACTTCAGTCTCTTTCCTTTTCTCATCATCTGAAAGAAAAGAAAACACTTATCAGGGGCCTTTGAAACAAATCTGCTTAGAGCTGCCAATCTCCCCGTCAAACTCTACAGTTCTTTTATTGTGGTCGAGGGCTTCAAATCCAAAATGTCTTTGACCTTTTGCGGATTGGCCTTAATTCCCCTTTTGATGACCACGTATCCGAAAAATTTTTTAACTCCAACTCCAAATGAATATTTCTCAGGATTTAACTTTATGTTGTACCTCCTCTAGTAAGAGAAGGTTTTTTTCAGGTGTTTGGCATGGTCTGAGGCCTTCACAGATTTTATAATCATGTTATCTACGTATACTTTTATGGTAGACCCGATCAAAGGTTTAAAAACCTTGTTGACTAACCTCTAAAATGTTGCCCCTGCATTCTTTAATCCAAAGAGCATCACTGTATAACAATAAAGCCCTTGGTTAGTAACAAATACTGTTTTGTCCTGGTCGGGTTCATACATTCTAATCTGGTTATACTCTGAGAAAGCAACCATAAACCTGAGAAGCTCGTGACCCACCGTGGCATCTACCAACTGATCAATCTTTGACAGTGGAAAGTTATCCTTGGGACAAGCTTTATTCAGATCTATGAAGTCTACACACATTCTCTATTTTTCGTTGGCCTTTTTTACCATCACCACATTTGCAATCCATTCGGGATATTGGACTTCTCGAATAATCCCTACTTTTAGAAGCTTGTCAACTTCTGTTTCGATAGCCTCCCGCCTTTTAACATTAAAGGTTCGCCACTTGTAAACTACTGGTTTAAAATTTGGGTTCATTGTTAATCTATGAGAGATAACCCAAGCACTGATCCCTGGTATGTCATCATAGGACCAGGTGAATATGTCAGCATTCTGCCTTAACACTTCAATCAATGATGCCTTGTGCTCGGGGGTCAAGTTAGACCCGATCCTCACAGTCCTCTCGGGCCATTTATTGTCCACAACCACTGGTATCATTTCTTCAATAGGCTCGATGAACGATGACTTCTCAAATTGGCCCATCTCATCCACATCTTTCAACGACTCTTCTTACCGATCACCTTCCACATGTCCCATAGCAGTTTATTCCAATGGACATTTATGAATATAGTAGAAACTCTTCGAAGCAGTGGTAAAGCAGGATCAGGCATCCCTTTGATTTTCTCTTACGATCTCGATTCCATCTCCTTCTCTGAACTTCAATTTTAGGTAGTGAACACTCTTCACTGCTTTCGAAGATTAGAGTAATGGTCTCTCCAAGATCATGGAATACGACATCTTGAGATCCACAACCTAGAGTTCTATCATAGTAGTTTTCTGATATGGTCTATCACCCATCGTTACTAGTAATTGTACTGTTCCCAGGGGATATACACATGACTCCTCGAATCCATACAGAGCTGTCTCGGTAGGTCTCGATCTTAGGTCCTCAATACCTAAAGAATTTAAGGTTTCCTTGAAGTTGATGTCGGTGGAACTCACTGTGTCAATCAATATTCTACTAACCTGAGAAGTTTCCACCATCAACGTAACAACTAGAGCATCGTCATATGGGTAATAAACCCCATATTCATCTTCGTCTGTAAACAGTATTAGAACTGAGGCCACTTTTGGTCTCTTCTCTACGCGCACATTCATTACATGCAGCTCAACATTCGTGTTCGACAAAGAGTACCAAGAGTAATTTTTTCGAGACCTGTTTGAATTCTCAGCTAGCGTGGGGCCTCCGATAATCATCATTGCATTATTGTGTCTTTGGACTTGCCTCGAATTTTAGGCCCTCTCATCATTTTGAGCCACAAACTCGGTCAGGTAATTATTCCTGACCAAAACTTCAACCTGATTTTGCAAGTCATAACAATCATCTGTCAAGTGTCCCACATCTTGATGGAACTCGTAGAATCTGTTCTTCGCTTCTCCTGTTGTCTTGAATCTGATCAGACGGGGATCTAACAAAAAGATTCCCCATCTTTTTACCTCCTCTATAATCTACGATAGGGGGGCATTCAGAGGAGTAAATTTCCTCTTCTCTTTCAATTGAGCCACTCGCCTCGAATCATCTCTCCGAGACGATCTTTTTTTTCTTGCATAGGGCTACTCCCTGCGTCTATCATTCCGGTAATACTCTAAGGCTTGGTCTCTCCCACGATTCGCCTCAAAGAACTTTCTTTTGTCATTCTTTCATCTTTTATTATCAGATTTCTTGAATCGATTATTATCTCTCGGAGGAACACTCGCTAGTTTTTGCTCCTTTATTTTCAACATCACCTAATTCTCAACTTCAATCTCATCAAGTAATTTTCTCCGAGTAACTTCATATGTTTTCACTGAGGACTTACATATGGAATACCAAGCCTTATCTATCTTCAATCCCTGTCTCAACCCTTCTAATGCCAAAGGATGATGAAAGGTTTCCAATTCTAGTACTTCCCTATGATACCTCTTGGCAAAACTCCTGAGACTTTTACCACTCCCTTGTTTGAGTAATAACAAGGAGCTCAGAGTCTTGGTACTAAAAACTGTTCTTTGAAACTCATTAGTGAACACATCATACAATTGTCTGAAGTCTCAGATCCTCCTCAGAGTTAAACTCACAAACTATTTCCTTACCTGTCCTTCCAGGGTCAGTGGGAATAAGCGACACATCTGGTCTTCACTCAGGCCCTGAACAAGCATCATCTCATGCAAAAAAATTATGTGTAATGATGGGTCTGTTTTTCTAGAAAATAGGATAATCTGGGGCATTTTAAACTTTCGAGGCAAGGTCTGGATCAACAGTTTAGGGACAAACGGTGACTTCGAATATAGCCCTGTTTGTTGAATAGACTTAGTAAGTTCACCTTGGGGGCACACCTTCTCGCTGTTCATCTCTTCCATCAGTTTTCTCACCAAGGCCTTCATATCTTTCTCCTTGGTGATAATCCCCCAATCTTCCTCCTAACACGAATATCTGTGCCTGAATGATTCCCGTTTTTTGCTCTGCCTCTGTTACAAAATCATCCTCATATCACCAAGGGATAAGCTGGTTTCATTCAATTTCTCATAGACTATTTCTGGCCTCTGGGATACACGCGTAGATTCATGATAACGTCTCTCATGGATATGGGAAGACAGATTTTCCTCTCTACCTCCCACTTTCTTCGGGTGAGCCTCTTCAATAGCTTTGTTCTTTTCCTTCTCCGCAGCTGTATACTTTTTAACTAGGGCCTTCCTTTTTACCCCTTCGTCATTCTTCGCTATGGCTTCTGGCTGAGGAGTGCTGCTCTCCACAATTTCAACGGGTACCTTTGTACCCACTATGCTTATCTACATCATTTTCTTCATCTCCGTCATTTCTTCGACTAGCATCTATATCTGTCGATCCTTCTCTGCATACCATTATTCACTGTCTTAGAGTAGTTGTAGCAAATCGGTCGTTTCGTCAGTGTCTCTTGCCTGGTGTGACCTACTAGCAGGAACTTCATCGGTATTAAATTTGGAGCTCCCATGCTCTAGAATCTACTGCAAGGTGTTATGAGCTTCATCTGCTACAGCAGTAGCATCAATGGAGTCTTCCTCCATATTTCTCCTTTTTATCAAATGTCTCTTGGTTGAATAACCTCTGGTGTTTGTCATCTTTAATAGAGTTGATTGATTGTTAGCTTTTAGTTCAAGATTCCTACAGACGCCGCCAAATATTGATGCGAGAAGTTGTGTTGTCTTCAACCTCTAGCACCAACTTGTCTTCTTCCTTGATTTTTGGTTCGGTGAACTACAAAACAATAGAAACCTCAGGGGTAAAATCAATTTTTCGATGAAAACCCTCCGATGCTTAAGTCAGTGAGGGTTTTACTTGTGTGTAGGAGTGACGAAAAGCAGTAAAGTATCAGAGAATAAAATTCAGAGAGTAATGGTTGCTGTGTGTGAGTATGAATGTTAAAGAGAATGATTTCTGCCAAAAATTTGATTGATTCATATGTGAATATTTTTTCTATAAAAGTTATACGTACCTCCCCCTTATTCCCGAATTCAGTTATAATGCAATTATAAAACTCTGTATCTTTGAACACATGTCGTTATCCGACTGGTTGTTCCTTGAAAGTTATCGCGGGAATCATGGGATGCAGCTATCATAGGTGCTATACTATGCCACGTGTATCTGGGAATATTCTGGAAAAAAGTGGGGTCGGATGCTTGTTTTCCTGAGACCCCGAGTTCTAATATCCCTTCTGAAAGTATGTCTAGCCTTTGATGACATCATACATAAGTGTTGTAGATGTTGTTCCACGTCATAGGTATCTCGAGGCTCCGATGTCGTATATAACCGATGCTTGAATGAATACCCCGAGACGGGATCTCATATAGGTGTTGCTGAAGATTTCTTTCGAGCATATGTTTATAGTGAGTAATCCGAGAGAAATTCTCTGAACTAATGGCCTCGGATGAATTGACCGATCAGATTCTATTACTTCTACTATTGCAGAAAGAGATCTCGAAATATTGTCGTATTGAAGGATTCGGGAAGAGAGTTATGTTCGTATGATAGGCTTGGGCCTCGGTGAAAATACCCAAATAGAAAATTTTTTTGTTTTGTGATGAAAATTTTAAAATAAAAATTTGGTAAAACTCAAAACTGAAATTAAGTTTCATTATCAGTAATGCGAAAGAAAGAACCCAGTAATCAATGAATCACTCTAGTCAATGAAATAAAAAGGAAGAAGAAGAGCTTGGTTTCTTTGTTAGAAAATTTTAATCCTTAATGGTAGATATATATGAATATAAAATATAAAATTTTGAAGTAGGATATATATCTCTTTGGATCATAGATAAAGTATTTTTAAAATTAAGTCTTTCTCTCTACTCTTCATGAAGGAGGCAGCCTTTTAAATAAGGTAAAGGTATTTTAGAATTTTAAAAACTCATATTTCTTTATTTTTTATAAAATTAGAGAAGAAACTTAACTCACTTTAATTTATTTTTACTGAATCTTCCCATTAAAAATTTTAGCACAATCTAAGCATAATTTATAGCTTATATTTTTAGCATGTAATCAATATAAATTATAGCTTATATTGATTACAAAAAAAAAAATGAAGCTAGAAATAATTTTATTCGATGACATCCATGCATGTCAATGGAAAAAAAAGAATTGTGTTTCTTTTGATATAAAATAGAGTACAACGAGCCTCTTATTGTCACCAGTTGGAGAAATATTGTATTAATAGATTCATTGAAGATGATGGTTTTCAAATATTGTTGATGTTTGTTTGATTTTCAAGTTATTATTGTAGAAAGGGACGTTGGGAGGAAGAGAGACTAGCTCTTTTTGAAAATTAAACATTTCTTTAATGAGCCTAGAAGTCTGATTGTTGTCAGTGGGAAAGTGTTGAGTGCAATGACAACACAGGAAGAGTGAAAGAATTATATCTTTCTCATACTAGAAATTTGAAATTGGTCGAGTGATATCTGAATGCTTCTTTGTTCAATCCCTTCAAAGAGATTTGAGGGACTTGACTTAATTGGGAACTCTATAGCTGTTTGTATTGAAAAACGAAGTTGCTTTTCTTTCCTACTTGTAATTTCAACATCTTTCAAATAGGATTTTGAGACAAATATCTTTGATTTCTCTTTATATACGGTCTAAATACGATCAGTCATGATTCTGAAATAATTATTCTTTGTATACTCTAATTCGAATAATCTCAATGGAAATTGTATATTTTAATTAGAGAATTGTTTTGCATGTTTTGAAACATTATTATCTTTAAAAAATTTGAGGGTTTTTAGGATTGATATACAAAAATTAATAATAATTCTTGTGGAATTGGTCCAGCATGAATCAAGCCTTAATGAGTAAAATGCATTCATGTGTGATGGGTACCAATGTGCAAGGATTTGATAAGGACCAATTTGCAAGGTTCTCATATATTTCATTAAGGGTATAAGTAGAAATGCATAGGAAATGATTTGTTAACCATTAGTTGCCAAGATTCATCTTCTTGGCTCGTGCATTGCTGGGTTAATAAAAACCAGAAGAGGAAGCAGTGAAAGAGGGCTGATTTCTTTCCTTGTATCTTGTCATCTTCTTGAAAATAATAATAATATTCTTTCTGGAATTCTCTCTCTCTCGTGTTCATAATTCCATGCTTTCTTATTTTCTCAATTCTGCATTATAGTTTCCAGTATTTCTTTGTTCTTGTTACTTTACTTGAAACCATTCTTTCTGTCAAGCTAAATTGGAAGCTTGCTGGTGATTGACTGGAAGGATCGTCTTGCTGTTCTTGTGGGAGAAGTTTCTGGGTGATCATCATCAAGACCTAAGGCACTGGATTGTCTGCTTTTACTTTTTTTTAGGAAGGAGAAGGAAGAAAGAGGACGATAATATCAATGCTCGATCGTATACTTTTACTTATTCTTAGGAGGAAGGAAGACAGACAGGAGACTTGAGGGGAAAGTCCTTACTCTATTTCGCGCGTGCAAAATAACAGACTTTTTGGGGCTCAGGAGAAGGGCAAAGCCGTCTCCCATTCAGATGAACCTGAATGGCGGCTTTGGAGGGTGCAAATTACCTCTTAACGAGGATTTGGTAGAGGGGGATTAACCCCCTCCCTTGGGAACCCTCCCCCGGTGGAGACGCAGATGATAACGCTCTCCCCCCTAACCCTCTCGGGGGGAATCTGACCGGAGGAGATTTATCTCTTCTTAATAGGACAAGGGGCGATTATGCTCCGGTAATAGGGATATCTCCGCTAACCGTGGGGCAGAGTTCGCTCACTCTAGTCGTTCTCCTCATGAGTTGCGAATTTGCTTATGTGGTTCTCTCTTGTGTGAGCTCATCCCCTCCAATCTTGGAGATTTACGGGGCCCTCAGAATTGATTCGAGTTCTTTGGATGCAGGCAATTCCTTGTTTAGTCCAATTTCAACGGGACAGCCACTTGGATTATATTCGTCTTGGCTAGTATTTGCCCTCTCACACCATGTTTTGGTGTAGATGGCCGCCTGATTAGGGTTGGAACCTGCCTTAAGCAGGAAGGCAGGAACGTGAGTCTGGTGGTACCATATAGAATATAAGAAGAAGGATTTCATCTAGGAGAGCTCTTTTCATCCCTAGAAATATCTTAAGAGAAGCACTTTGATGCCCATCCCATGTCTTTCTTGGTTGAACCACGGTGATTCAATTTTTGACAAGTCTTTCCTCAAGAGGGGGGAGTAGTCAAAGACTGAACCAGACCAAATGATTGTTCTAAAATTATTATTCCTCACCCAGTGGAGACATTTCAATTTCCATTCGGATCGGAGGATATAGTAACACCTATGTTAATTGAATTCCCTCGTGATCTAAAATATCTTTTTTTATCTATGGTTCTATCTTTATTTGTGCCTTCCTGTCTTAATTTATTTAATCGGCGGGATTACTATTTTCCTATTTCTATGCAAAATAGAACTACTATCGAGATTGGTTGGGCCATCTTTCTTAGTATCATCCCGGTGTTCATTGCTATATCATCATTTG
>JAVXUL010165581.1:0-13105 GCA_035590515.1 Trichilia minutiflora
ATATATTTATAATAATAATATTTTAATTTTAAAAAATTAAATTAAAAATATTTATTATTATATATTTATAATTTTTTTATTTATTTATTTATTTATTTTATTTTTTTTAAAATTATAATTATTTATTTAATTAATTAATTAATTAATTTAATATAAACGGACTAATCCTTTTAATTCAACGGATTAAATTAAAATTAAAAATATCAACCCATTTATTAAACGAATCAATTTAATCTGATTCATTTAAATTATTAACCCAAAATAATTTGAACAGATTGATTCATTTAAATTATTAACCCAAAATAATTTGAACAGATTAAATCCGATCAGTTTACCATCCCTATATAAATATCTATTCTCGATCAACACCCATTCCCCCGTCAAATCAATATAAAAAACAAAATTTCGTTAGATTTTGCCTAATTTGATGTACACAAAATCAATGTATAATATAAAATTCAAACACTCATACAACCGTGTCTTTCTCTCTCTCATAAAATTCTCCAATCATGTCTTCGATATCGAAACCTTCAATGTGACAATCAACAAGGACGGAGGAGAAAGAGAAAAGAGAGAAGGAATAATAGGAGATAACCGGTCTATTACCCTTCTTCATTTTTCCGACGGTGGAGAAAGAATTTTCGAAGAGCGGAGAATTTTATGAAAGAGAGAAAGACATAGTCAGAGACAAAGAAAGAAAATTACAGAATAGTATAAATGAAATTTATAAAATACCGTATATAAGATATTTTAATCCAAAATTAATTATACGAGTCATTTTTAAATAAAATTTTATAATATGGCCCCTTTTTTTTTAAATACATAATATAAACGTTGCTCAAATTTGATTAATTTCCAATAATAAAGATGGAGGCAGACACCATTCAAATATTAATTATTTTTAACAAATAATCCATCATTAGTTCTAATTCACTCTAATAATAGATTATATAAATGAGATGGGCATGTTTTCTGTTATAAATTTTTAATTCAGTATGCGATGAGCTAAGTGCAAATCCAAATTTATTTTATCACCTGAAAAAAAAATTTATTAATTGAACTAATTATTACTCGTAATCACAAACTTATAAGAACATATAAAAATATAATAAAAATTTAAAATCACAATTAAAAAAACTTCAATTTATAAATAATGAAAAGAAAAAATTTATAATAAAATACTAATATAATTAAATAAAACTTATTTTATATAAAATAATATTAAATATTATCATTTTTATTTAACATTTTTTTAACACAAATTATATATCAAACATGCACTAAAATATACTATATAATTAATTATAAAAAAGTGCATCTTTAATCTAATTTAGACAATCAATTTTAAAGGTATATTTGAAATTAAGGATATAAATTATGGATATTAAATAAATTAAATAATTATTATATCTTATTAAAATTTAATTAATGTTATTAAACATCTTCTACGAATTAAATAATTTAATTAAGACCATCTTACCTAAAGATGTAACCATAAGAAAAAGCCACAAGTATTCAAACAGGTCTTAGATGAGAGAAAATAAGTGATTAAAGAGAAGACGTTCATGTTAAAATTGTAAAGTTCCGAGAATTCTTGCAAAAACTAGCTTACCTGCATAAAAAAATTGATGCAATTAGACTGTTCATCCTGGCCCTGTGGATTGAAATAATTTTCTGAAGATTAGGGTAAAGAGTATAAAATGACAACAACCAGCAATAAGGACTAGGGAGAACTGAAGTGCTCCTAATCAAAATTTTTACTATTGAAAGCAATCTCCTTATGATAGAATATATGTGAACTGTGAAAAAAGTTTAGCAAGATTAGCATAATTGGATAATTATGGTTTCTCAGGCCAAACCGGAAAGTAGAAAAGAGACAACAACCCAACAATTGCAAATTGATGGATACCAAAACCAT
Source organism: Trichilia minutiflora (assembly GCA_035590515.1). NCBI lineage: Eukaryota > Viridiplantae > Streptophyta > Magnoliopsida > Sapindales > Meliaceae > Trichilia > Trichilia minutiflora. Next base: position 1,919 of record JAVXUL010165581.1, read on the forward strand.
GCAGTAAGGCGAATATTTCCAGTAATTTTACTATAGGATTCTTTCATGAGTTCTTGTAATAGGAATCATCCCAGGTCTTTCAGAAAACGCCCATCAATCTAATAACAAATAAAAAATACTAAGCCTATTTTACTCCTCATCCAAATCCAAAAGACAAACGGTGATTTTGGTGGGGAAGCTTTAGGACAGACCTTCAATTTCAAGATATCATAGGAGTTAAAAAAACACATCAACAAGAACTCCAAGCGAGTATTAAAAAGTTCGAGAAATCCATTTTACATAATCCCATGTCACTCTTCTACAACACTGCCTGGCATCAAGAAAAACAAAAAGAAGCTCCCTTTAATATGCAGAAATTTAAAACAACTAATACACAGACTGGATCTGCAATGTTCAAAGAGTCTAGATCCCCTAAAAAGTTACAAACGAGATAATGATCATTCTTTTTTAGATAAAGATACAGCAATAAAGCAATTCCATGCTCACCTGTCAGGCAGACAAATCTTCCATTGGCCCCATTCTGAAATCTGACGTCATTCCCTACACCAATTATTCAGCACACCAAGTTAAGGACAGATAATTGGCAAGGAGATTGACTCTTTATCCTTGGTGAAACACCATTATGTATTCTTCCAAGCTAAATAGGTTGCAAACAAGTTTCATATGCTCAAAAATCAAGTAATGACAATAAGGCATTACAGGGCAGTGAGATTGTAGGAGGGGAATCAATTTCAAGACACCCTCTTGATGAGATTACCACATCGTCACAACATAAACAAGCCACATCGTCACAACATAAACAAGAAACTATCACAAGTCAGAAAATAGGATCAGCAAAACAAAGGCCGTGATTAAAAAGATATCAACAAAACAAGTTGGGAATCATTAAGATTATTATTGAAACACTAACAATAATTTACAAGAAACTGAAACTACAAAACGGTCAAGGTTTCAGTTACAAAGCAATAAACAGAAGTCATAACTAAAACAACAATCTTTTTGCCAAAGTATACAAAGAGAAAACAGAGTTTCACACTCAAGTAGTCTACAAATATCCATCAATCTTCTCCCAATTATTTTCTTTAATCAGTTGTCTTTTCATTCTCGACACCCAGACCATACAGTACACCTGCATATTTCTCCGTGGAGCCATTGAAGAAGTCATCCCTCAACTTCCTAAATGTACTAGAAGTGAGCAAACTATCTGAACCTGCTTGATGACAAACGCCAATTCTTTCTACCTCCAACAATTCGGCAAGTTTGTTCAACCCACCATGAAGGCTGTTGCAAAACCTCATTAAATGCTTGATATCATACACCGTAGGAAAATACATATTGATCAAGTCAAAGAACCTTGATTGTGTTTCAGGCAAACTCTGGCAAGTCAACAACTTAAGCAAGTACCCAAAATCATACCCACTATGAAATGTAACCCAATGAACATTGTCATTCAACACAATTCCTGACGACATCAATAACTCACCAAAACGGTTCACATCAATACCCTTTTCATTGTTCTTCTTAAAATCAATTCCACATTGGCGGAGTAACTCAATGGAATCACTTGCAAATATGTCTTCAGTTAAATTAAATTCGCGGAAATTGAATTGCCAAATGCAATACTTGTCCGTCCCACAAGCAGGCAAATTCCCATTTTCATCCGAAAACGTTAAACCCAGTTGAATAAGCTTCAACATATCAACATTATCTTTCAGAGTTTTGTAGTTATAGTCATTAATATTCTTGAAAGTTCCAACGGGACGCGAAACCACTCCCGGAAACTCTGTATCCATTGCTACATAATTATATTCGTCGACAATTCCACGTATTAAGGCAAACTCCTCATCGAGGTTATCATTCCACACCTCTCGTATATGAATCGAATCGCCTTTTGGCAAAATTGACATTTCAAATTATAGCCAAATTTAAACAAAAAAAATATATATACTATGACACACTAGAACACCCAGATCCGTAAACAAAGCATAAGTAATTCCAAACCTCAAAACCTGAACTGGGTTCCTCCGTCAACAGATCTGGAACAACCCCTATAAAAAAAATCAGATTTTCACAACCCTAAAAAGCAAGTAAATCAAAGAACTAAGGATAGTGAAGGAAATGAGATCTGACCTTTTATTTATAAAATTAAGGCTTGAACTGAAAAGATCCAGAATTATGAACAGTGATTCTGTGCTCCTTAGAGAGACTTTCAGGTCAACGAAAGCGAGGAGAGAAGAAGAAGAGGAGAGAGAAACAATCACTTGAGACTTTACTCGTTCTTCTGGGCGTCTTCTCACATAAATCATAGGACAGTGGGATAAAACGGGGAAAGTGACACTGTCCAATGATTATATAGAACGACATCGTTTTATTCCATACACTTGTTCAAACCACGACGTCATTGTCATTTATTTGTCAGTGCTCCATTGCATTTATGCAGGAGTAGAAAACATGGATGCTGGTAACGATATTAAAAGATTTTAGAGATTTAATAAAAAATAATTACTGTTTATAATTAAAAATAAAAAATATATAATAAATTTTTATTTAAAATAATTTATATTATTATTTTAAAATAAAAATATTTTTATTAAAAATTTATTATATTCATCCGGTTATCATATATCTCACTTTTTATCTTATATTTTCACCTTTCTAACCAACATCAAGATTTTCGATCAATCATCATTTAAAATAATTTTAAAATATTGATTTATAAATAATTTATTTTATTAATAGTTTATATTTTAAATATAAAATTTTAATCGAATAGATAGATATTATATATTAATTAAGTTTGTAAAATTATATTAGATGTTGTATATTAAAAAAAATTATTATTATTATGTTATTAAAATCTTATAAAAGTACATTATAGCAAAAATAATTATTAAGAATTAAATTACTAGAAAAAATTATAATTTTTTGGGTAGAGGGATTCTACACACCTTCAAGTGCGTTCAAAGCGTCCATTTGAACGTGACCTGAGTGAGTCCTTTGTATCAAATTAAGTGCGCACTTGTTTGGCACGCACTTGGGCATACTAGGCCCGAGTTTTTCTTGTTTTTCTTTTTTTTAAAATTTTTATTTTAGTTTATTTTTTTATTATACTAATTTTAATAATATTATTTCGAAAATTAAAATAGTATAAAATTTATTTATTAATAAATTTTGACAAAATAAAATTTTAATAAAAGTAATTTATGTTTTAATTTGTTAATAATAATAATTTAATAATAATTTTTAATTTAAATATATTAATATATAAGATATACCTCTTATGAATTATGAATTAGAAAATTAATATATTCATTTTGTTATGTATTTGATTACAAATATGACCGGAGTACCAAAATAATTATTCAATATGATGATTCATGAGAATTCATATCAAACAAGGGTGATGTATATACTAGCGGATCAATAATGTCTTTTTGTGTTAATCAAAATATTATTTATAAAAATTTTGTGAAAATATTGTAAGAGAGGTATCAAATTAATCCTATTGAGCTTACTATTAAGATGAAGGTAATAGTTACGGAGAGTATACAACCCTCAACGATGTCTCAAATTGTAGCGGATATTAACGATGAATTTAACTTTTGGATTTTTATCAATGCTAATTGTTGGTGATGATTTGAGGCACGTACAGTACTTTTTCTACTAAATCAACAGTGTAGCCCCTACTCGTTTAATGACGGTCGTCCTATGGTTCCTTGGAAACTGTCACCCTAATATTATAAAATCATCATCTCTTCCCCCAAAAAAGAATTACGTGTGACTTGATTCCCCATTAGGAGAAAAGCTACGGAGAAGAAGAAGAAGATGGAGAAGAAAAAACAGAAAAAGAGAGGAAAAATGGAGAGAACCAGAAGAAGAGAAACCAAGAAAAAGAAGAAGAAGAGGGGGGTTACGTAGGCAACTTGGGAGTCACCCAAGTCCAGTCACAAATACCAAATGTCGCTCCTCTATCATGAGCTACTCCTTATTTGGTGTAAGAAACTCGTCGGAGATTTTCGTTGTGTGATATACGAAAGTTGTCGTACATTTTTTTGCATCAACAACTGGCGCCGTCTGTGAAAAACGTTTACAAAAAGCTATCTCCCAACCCAAAGTTTTCTTCAAAATGTAAGAACAAATTTGTTAACTGTTGGATCGTGCTAAAATTTGATCAGAATAATTGCGAAATCTGGTTTCACGATATGAACAACAGAGATAAAGTTTTGTGGCCTATATCTTCATATTCGATTCAAAGACAGAAGCTCTCTTTCTAAGAGGATCCCTCCCCCTCATCCTTGAGGGTTGTCTCCACCTGAGGGTTATCTCCCCTTCATCCCTGAGGGCTGTCTCCCACGCACTCCTGAGGGTTGTCTCCCCCTCACTCCTAAGGGTTGTCTCACCCGCACTTCTGAGGATTGTCTCCCCCTCACTCTTGAGGGTTGTCTCCCCTTCATCACTGAGGGTTATCTCCCCTGCACTCCTGAGGGTTGTCTACCCCTCATCCCTAAAGGCTATCTCCACCTGAGGGCTGTCTCCCCTTCATCTTTGAGGGTTGTCTCTTCTTAATCCCTAAGAGTTGTCTCCCCCGCACTCTTGAGGGTTGTCTCCCCTTCATCCCTAAGGGTTGTCTCCACCTCACTCTTAAGAGTTATCTCCCCTTCATCCCTGAGGACTGTCTCCTTCGCACTCCTGAGGGTTGTCTCCCTCTCATCCCTGAGGGTTATCTCCCCTTCATCTCTGTGGTCTGTCTCCACCTGAGAGCTATCTCCCCCTTACTCCTGAGGGTTGTCTCCCCTTAATCCCCGAAGGTTGTATCCACCTGAGGGTTGTCTCCCTCGCACTTCTGAGGGTTGTTTCCCCCTCATCCTTGAGGGCTGTCTCCCCATAACTCCTGAGGGCTGTCTCCCCCTCATCCCTGATGATTGCCTGCACCTGAGGGCTGTCTTCACCTGAAGATTGTCTCCCACTCACCTCTGAGGGCTGTCACCCTCTTACCCGAGGTGATCTCTCCACCCCCGAGGTGATTTTATCCGACCCGAGACTTGTTGTTGTTTTTTATTACTATATTGTCTTGTTCTCAATTATTTTTTATTATAGATCAATGTTGTCGAGTACTTTCGCTTGATAATGAGCTTATTCACTCAATATTACCAAGGTATTTTGCTCGACGATAAAGAGTTGAGCTTTCTCCTAGGATTACGGTTGGCTTTAAGTCCTAAATTTTACTGACCCTATTTAGAGGTGACAAATAAGCCGGGCCAGCACGACCCAGTACGAACAAAGCACGTAAACAATAAAGTATGGTATGGCCTGGTATGATGAACAGTAAAAGCACGATCAGACACGAATCAACAAAAGGGTCGTGCTGGGCCTAGCATCAAAGCCCTTGGGCTTGTGCTTAGCACAACACGGGGCCGTGACAAGTTCGAGCCCTTCACGAATCGTACTAAACACGAGTCCAAAGGCCTGATAAGGCCCGACATGGCCCTTTTATCTAGGTCGAGCCATGCTTTAACTGTTTAAACGGGGATTTGATATAAGGGATTAAGTGAAAAAATTTGACATTTGATAGACTTAGACCATGTTTGCAAATGTTAAATAAATACATTTCCATTCGTTTGCAAATGTTAAACAATTACATTTTCATTCATTTGCTATACATTTCAAAATCAAAATCCAAAATCAACTAATTCATAATCATGAATAAATTTACATCACTATAGGACAGCACATCCCAACTAAGTTGACATCCACTGTACTATCTATCATTTGTAATTCATCCATTTAGAGGTTTATATCAAGCAAAAAAATAATAAATACATAACCAAATACATACATAACCAAATATATACATAACCACTTAATATATACATAGTTAAATACCAGAAATAGAATCAGAATGAAAACCAAGCAACAACCCCAAAGTATCCAAAATCAAACAGAATCCAGCCAAGTACCATAATCATAACCAAGCATCAAATATTGAAAATGACCCTAATCAAGTACCAGAAACAGAATCCATACCAGGACCAAATTGATCAAAGGAAATAATAATCAATAAAACTAATTCTGATCAACATTATAACAATCCATTTCCTCCTCAATAACTTGATTTATCTTTTCAATTTTATCTTCTGCATCCTCCCAATCCTTCAAGCATATCAAGCAATCCAAAACTTTTGACGATGGCCTTGATCTCCTTTCATCCAGCACCCTGTTCCCTGCACTAAAAGTATATTTCAATACAACTATAGACACCGCAGGAGTTAGTACATCATGAGTCATGGTGGATAGTACAGGAAAAATTCTTTCATTTCATTTCCATCATTGCAAAATATTTTATTTTTTTTTCTTCAAGAGTAAACAAATTAGAATAATCAGTGGAAATATATTTCCCCAATTCATGAAGTATACTATTTGAACTACCAACATGAGTTTTAACACTGCTCAAAATTTTCCAGGATAGAGTATCAGCTATAGGCTCATTATTACTATAAATAGTTTGTGTATTTATACCTGCCATATTCTGATATTGAAAATAAACATCATTTAAAGATTTTTCTAATCAGAACCATCCAAATCAAGGTTAACATTCAAATTTTTGATAGTTTTATTAATTAATGCAATAAAATCAGAAAGATTGATTCTAGGATCCATCACTACTGCATATACAAATAATTTAGGAATATCCTTTCAATATTTTTTGACTTTCTCTTCTATAACAAAGTAAACCATCCTAAACTCATTAATATCTCTATAACGAGCAAAAATATAACTAATATCATATAAATGGTTCAAAACACAGGAAGAAGTTGGAAAATAAACACGCGAACATGATAATGTAACATCGTAAAATACTTTTAGAAAATTCATAAAAGTAAAAGCCATATTCCAATCAGTAGCTGAGATATAAACATCACCTAATTTTTTATTATAATAATGAGTAATTACATCACTATAATTAACACAAGATTTCAACATTAAATAAGTTGAATTCCAACGAGTTTTCACATCAAGCATAAATCTCCTAGGTTGTAATCCATAATATACTAAAGTAGAATTAAACTTTTGCATCTTAGAACCATATGAAGCTATATACTATATAGCATCTCTAATTTTATCTAGATGACACTGAATTAGATTTAATCCATCTTCCACAATCAAATTAACAATTTGATAAACACATCTCAAATGAAAAACTGTGAACCAAAATCACGTGCAGGAGATAAATTATTAATAAACATATCAATAACAGCAGTATTTGCAGAAGCATTATCAAAAATAACATTAAAATTTTATCTTGTATATCATATTTCCTAAGTACACTCATTATTGCATTGAAAATAGCAAATGTATTTTACGGATATTCCAATTCACGAAAAGCAAGAATTCTTTTATGTAACATCCAACTGTCATCAATGTAATGAGAAATAATGCAAATATAACCCAAACGATTACATCCAGTCTAACAATCGGAAGTAACAGAAGCAACTCCTTTAAAACAAGTAAAATTTGCAATCAAATTTTTTTTAACTTGATCAAATAATTTAATAATATCACTCCTACATGTATTTTTAGAAACTAATTTAAAAACAGGTTGAAAATACCTTCTCATGAATTTTTCTAACCTTTTGTCCTCTGTCTGAGTGAATGGCAATTCACTTGACACTATCCATTTAGCCATCCCTTCTCCCATGTTTTCATGCGAGTATCTAAAACATCTAATATTGTCCCCGAATGTATTGTGTGCAAGCACAAATTGGGTACCATCCCTAGAAACAGTATGCATTTGACTACATTTATCAGCATGTCTTTTTAAATGTTCATTTTCACTAGCACTTAAATAACTTAATGCTTTTTTACAAAAGTTACAGATAGCTTTATTTTTCATTTGTCCAGAAGTATTAGGCCTATGCTCTAATGTAAAAAAAATTCTATACAGCAGATGTTCTTACCCTTTTAGAACTCGATACACTAGATGTAAAAGAAGAAGTAGTTCCAATGTTATCCTGTTCACCAGATATTGTCTCACAGATATAATATATTATATTTATCTACACTTACTTTATAATCACAAGAGTTATAATCGCAAGGAAACAGACAAATACAGAAGCTGTGTCATCAATCCAGGGTGTAATATAAATGATTGAAAAACATTCATCAGGACAGGAAAAACATTTAATAAGATTGATAGCAAATTAGCAATAAATAAAACAACAGAATTTAGTCAAGTTAACAACATTATAGGTTTGGCAAACAAAGACATATCGTAACCCTTTTCCTAATAACAAATAAGGTATTTTAGAATATCTCACTTGTATTTATTATTAGGAATGGATACTACCAACTAATGATATGGATGAATTACTGAATTAGACAATTTTTGCCCATTGGATTGAACCAATACTAACACAATATGAACAATAGAATACACATTTATAAAACAAAAACAACATATTAATCAATAATCATTCAAAACAAAAGTAGAATTCAAGCATCATGTACATTCATCTTCACATACAGATTCAAATAAGACAGAATACATAGCACACACAATTCAGAGAGCCTGTTAATCAAATAATCCAAGTGAATTAGATAATGTGATACATGACATTGTCATAGAAACTTAGCCAGTTGCTGAACCCTTTTTCTTTGGTAGGAGGAACACAGAATTACAGTTTTTGGGGCATGTCATCAGTTTTCAACCTATATACCACATTATCTCATTAACACAAACATATTAAGTATAATAGAATAGAAGCGTCATGTACTTTACATACATATTTATACAGTATACAGGACAGAATACACAGCACACACAATTCAGAGAGTATGTTAATTAAATAATCCCAGTGAATTAGATAATGCGGTACATGGCATTATCGCAGAAAGTTACCTGTCACTAAACCCTTTCCCCTTTGTAGGAGGAACACAGGATTACAATTTTTAGGGCATGTCATCAGTTTCCAATATATATACCACATTATCTCATTAACACAAACATATTAAGTAGAACAGAACAGAAGTATCATGTACTTCACATACATATTCATATAGCATATAGGACAGAATACACAGCATACACAATTCAGAGAGCATGTTAATTAAACAATCTCAGTAAATTAGATAATACGGTACGTGGTATTTTCGTAGAAAGTTAGTCTGTCACTGAATCCTTTTCCCTTTATGGAAGAACACAGGTTTGCAGTTTTTGGAGCATGGTTATGAGTTTTCAGCCTATATACCACATTATCTCATTCACAGAGGACAGATACATATTCATAATATAGAATAGAATAATTAGGATAAATATATTTACCAAGTAATATTGAACACACATTCATTTGGGGCATGTTAATTCAACAGAACAGAAATATCATTCACAATAGTTTATAACATATTTATCATTTCAAACAGAATACACATTAATATTAAAAATATTAATCCAATAAACATATCACATTTATAATCATGTCGAATGCATTTACAGAGAACCATGATCTTCATGAATTCACAAATTAAATCTAAGAACAGATCTGGTTAGTTAAACTTCAACTTCAGATAAGGCAAATCAAGTAAAGCAGAATGACAGGAGAGTTTATCCGTCAAACAGAACACAAATCATTCATAAAAAATTTATAAATATTTTAAGATTCATGTATGAAAATATAAAAAAATAACTTAAATCAAGAGTCCATATATAGAACGAATTCATGAAGTCAAGTAAAGAATAGATCTGGTTAGGGTTTATTCAGCTTTAGATAAAGAAAATTAAACAGAACAGAGAGTTATTAGTCATGCAGAACACAAATCAGAACTAGAAAGGTTATAATCATTTTAAGATTCGTGTATGAAAACGTTAAAAACTAACATAGATCAAGAGTTTTAACACACTACAAAGAACAAATCTACCAAGTCAAGCAAAGAACAGAGCATGCTTAGGGTTTATTCAACTTCAGATAAATAAAATCAAACAGAATAGAGAGTTATTTAATCATGCAAAACATAAATCAGAATCAGAAAGATTATATCATTATAATCATTTTCACAATCGTGTACAAAAAAAAATAAAAAACTAACCTAGATCATATGTTCGAACACACTATAGAGAACGAATCCACGAAGTTAATCCAAAAATAGATCTGGTTTGTTCAACTTCAACTTTTAGCCATTCCGAATCTTCAGTCTTCAGATATACAAATATAAAGAATTTTCTGCGATCAGTGGTCATAAAAAAATATATATCATTCGAAGATTCAAACAAAGCATATAAATATTAACGAAAAATTTAAAAAAAAAGACAAAATTTAAAATACTCACCACACAAAGCCGTAAAACCACAGATACGGTGTTGATCTTTAAGAATCCAAGAATCAAAATGATTTATAGTCAAAGTTTCTTCAAATACAGTAAGAGAGAAGTTAAAGAAAGCAACAGAACGAGAGAGACAGAGAGAGGCGAAGAGACTATAAAATAAAATTAGGGTTAGGGTTTGAGAAAAATTAGGTTTATATAGTATGATCCAACAGTCATAAACAAGCCACTTCAATCCTAGATTCAATCGGACAGTTGAAATTTTATTTTAATTCACAAGTATCCAATGGTCAGTGTTGTTTTTTATAATCCCGAGATTATCCAATGACCCAAATTTGTTCCAACCCAACATCAATCCAACGGATCAAATTGATTCAATCTAACGACTCAGATTTGTTTTAAATCTCGAAATGGTTTCAATCCAATGGTCATAATTTTTGTAAACCCCGAGAGGCTCAAATCCTAAAATGGTTTGATCCAACGGTCATAAATTGCCTATACGTATTTCAATCTAACGGTAATAATTGATTAATCTAACGGTCAGAATTTATTTCAATTTCGAGATCAATCCAACGGACAAAATTGATTTCAAATTCAATCCAACGGTTATATATTGTCTACGATTCCAGGTTAATCCAACGATCAAAATGGCGAAGATCTGACGGTCAAAATTGGTCTAAGTTATTGGTATGTAAATCCAACGATTAAAAAAATTCAAATTCATTATATTTTTAATTTTTGATCCAACGGTCTTATTTAAATTCATCACTTCAAATCCAACGATTAAAAATTAATTTATTATTATTATTTATTAAATTTATAATTTTTAAAATTTTTTCAAATACAATTATTAATGTTTCTAATTATAAAATA
>JAVXUL010165602.1:0-13105 GCA_035590515.1 Trichilia minutiflora
TAGCAAAGCCCGAACCAAAAAGAGAACTCCTGTAAACCAAAGGCTACCCAGATCAAAATGATAATGGCATCATACAGTAACATACTGAACAACAGCACAGATTGAAATGAATAATGACATACTCGAAACATGCAAAAGAAGGCAAAAAATATATATATATATATATATATATATATCCTCAACTATGAAAAACAACATGCAATTAATTCCAGTGTTAGGCTGAAGTGAAATATAGATAACACAATGACAATCAAATAAAGGAAATGATAATTGATTAATGACTCTTCTTAGAGAACAAAATGGGATGCAATTGCAATTGGCTATGACAGAAGTCTGTAATATAAATTCATCAATTCAAATTATTTAACAAATAGATAAAAGGGAGGAGTTCACCCAAAAACATTGCGGGAAAAAAGAAGTGAAATGATTATGTATAATTCAGACTAACATAAGAACATATTGGCTCATTGCAAGTGCTACATTCGAAAGGTATTCTTCATATGCCTGTTTAACAAGAAACTAAAAACAAATTTTTTAAAAAAAAAAAAGATGGGGGGTTGTGCACAGATCACAAAGAATTTGTTTTAATCCCACCAACCACCCCTAGAATCAGACCTGGACCAGCAAGCCAAAAATAAAAGGGGCCAACTCTTATTAATTATTTGACTTACAAACAGGAGCAGAACTAACTGAGCATAAGATTCTAACCTGATAAACAATCACCCCCGCATAAGCACCAATGAAGATACTGGCCAGTATAGAGGCCAAAACTGCCCCAGCAACAGCCAATGGCCAGAGTAGGATAGCAAGTCCAGCAAATGGCACACATATAGTCTCTAAGAAAGGGCCTTCTCGACCTATAAGGTCATGAAACAAACGATGCCACCCCTTAAAGAGCATGTAAGGGCTTTTGCATATGGCAACAATTGAGATCATTGGAAAATCAACACAGATTCCAAGCACCATAGCTATGATGGCACCAAGAACATAAAGCAAACTGGAACAAAGGTGATGAAAAGGGTTAGATAAACCAAAAACAACAAAATAGGAAAAAGAAAAAAAAAACTTCAAAAATGAATTAATCCGGCCAAGTGAACTGAATCGATGACTGATTCTCACCATATAGGTTGCTGATATTATCAGCAATAGATTTCCAGTTAATAGAAGTAAATTGGTTATAACAGCAACAAGGACTTAAAGAAGGAAAGTTTCTTGGCTGTAAGAACAAACAGCAAACCTTATCTCATAATATTTTCCGTCTGAAGATGGTTTCTGTTGCAGGTCGTCCATAACAGAAAAGTAGGAATGGAAACAAACATCTCCAAAATCTCTGACAACAGTGAAGCTATGTTTGACACTGCTCCAAGTTCCATTCTGTAAAGAAAGTGATATAAAGTCTGTTATGCAAAGAAACAAGAGTAACAGAATATAAACAAATGATCAGAACTTTGACATTCAAGACGTACATAAAAACAGTGGAAAATATCGTTAGTTTTCCCTTCTCCAACAGCATCAAAAGTAGCAAATATTGGTGATAGAAAGCCATACAGTGCTCCCCCGATAACACTTACAGCAATTCCAATCACTGGCCATAAAATCAACAAAACTGGTATGCATATGCAGATAACAAGCTTCAGAACTGGCCCTAATTGTTTAGCTCTGCTTGACAGAGAAATTCCACAAAATAAGGGAACAAATTAATACAAAATAGCTAATACTGTGAAGCAAGGAAAATAAAAAAACAGAAAGCCAAAGAAAGCACCTCAGAATGCAATAGCAAGTCCATAACCCATGTACTGGCAAAAGTCCAAGGATGATGACTGAGTTTCCAATTGTCATGATAAGGCATATGACTGGACAGAAAATGATTCCTGAAAACATGGGGCAGAGTAAGGATTGCACCTTGAACCGGAGTCAGACCACATCTCATAGTTCACAGCTCTATTCCTTATGCTATATGGTTCATATAGAGTTACCAGATGTATAAATTTCGTAATTAAATGCTCTCTGAATCATCACCGCATGGATTTTATAGTATATCCATAGGAACTATCATATAATAAGTTTCACAGTCAATCAAATGCCAACGCAAGGACAGTGCAGTTTTATCATTTTATGTATAGGAATGACCACTCCTTAAATACAAAGCTCACAAAAGCAATATCACTATATATGGAAGCTAAAATTATGATCTAATTTAAAAAAAAAAAAAAAAAAACTGGCTGCATTCAGAGTATGCTGTGTTACAATTATTCAATGAACTTATAAAAAAGTTCATTTTCGTCGAATAAGACTTTCTTCATAAATGAAATCAGAAGGCTAAAAAGGAAGCTAATCTACGCAACTATATAGCGATACGAGTAAAAAAATGGATAAAGGATTAATTCCCAGAACAAGATAGGAACAAAATTGGCAAAAACTAACCTTTGATGACGCCCAGAAGCAGAAGTCCAATGAAATAGGGAAGAAAGCAAACAAAGTTCCATAACGTAGCCAAGAAACCCCTGGGTGGCTCCATTTACCTCTTAACTCGTTAGATCTCTACAAACTCACGGCAATCCCATCTAATAATATACCCATATAAACCCTGTAAAAGCCAAAAACCAACTTTGATACACTTCAAAATAAAAAGGGGGAGGGGTTGGTTTTGGGGTTTGAAGAAAATAGAAGTAATCATAAGCAAAACAATTAAAAAAAAAAAACACAACAGAGAAGAAGTATTAAATCGACAAAAACTTAAAAAAAACAAAAAACCTCCAATTCGTTCTTCTTTGGCCAAAAATGATCAGGAACTCGAGAAAACGAAAGTTGGGCTGGTGTCTTGAAAGGAATTGTTTATCTTTTTTCCTGTCAAAAGGATTGAAGTTTGAGCCAAAAGACAGTTGAATGAACCATTTTTAAGCCTTCAAAATGCTAGGAATCGTGTGATGTAGCAGTTACAATCAAGAAGGGTTGAACGAAGGGAGGAAATCCTTTGATTCGATGTTTCTTTTTATTTTATTTTTTTTAATTTTTTCAAATTTTATATGCTTTAACTGGAAGCAACTTGGATACTGTGACACACGGTGACTGCGTCCCAACTACCAAAAAATATATTATATTTTTGTTGAAAGAGCAAAGGTGGGCATGGAATTTAGCACTTTACCAAAGTAAAATCGAACTCTTAACGAGATTTTGAATTGACGAAGAAATTTCGTTATACGCTGGCCGATATCACACCCCATACATCACTTTGTACTTATTATCACATCTGCCAAAGTACCAGAGTTAAATTATGGTCGTTGAGATTTTGCTCGTCTTCGTTGTAACTTACATATAATGTTCGAGTATTGTGAGGTTGTGTACTGGAGCGCGCATGGATTCAACTCAGTCAGGTGTAGGAAGTTGGTCCAACGTCCTTATACAAGGATAATGATATTGCGTAATTCCATGTATCTATTAATTAATTAAACTAATAATTTATTTTAATATAAATTCCTCGATTTGAATAAATAAATTGAATTTAATTAATTTATTATTTAAATTAAAATATTAATTTAAATTTAATTTATTTATTAATATTAATTTATATAAACATAGTTTAAATATAATTATTTATTTAAATAAATTAAAATAAATATATTTTATTTTATAAATTAAAAATTAATACTATAAATTCATAAAATATTTTAAATTGATATTGTGAACTAAAAATAATATAATCATTTTAATAAAAGTTAAAATAAATATTATAAAAAAAATTTATATTATCTAATCATATTTTAAACAAATTTAAAAAAATAAATTTGAATTTAATTTATTTATTATCAAATAAATTTTTTATATTTGAATTCATTTAATTATATCAAATTTATATTGAATAATTAAATTTATGGTCTAAATTATCACACCTATTTATTATTGTAATTTTCGATATAGAAATGCTGTTTTTATTATAATTTTTAAAAAATTAAAAATACTTTTTTGTTTAACATTTTTCTAAAATAATATTTGTAAAATATTATTTTTGAAAAATAAAAAATATATATATTATTAACTACTCCTGTTGTTGTTGCTTTTCATTTTTGCTTCTCATCGTAGTTTTCATTTAGGATTAGTGGTGCCAGAGAGATCTGTTACCCATGTTGGGTTCTTCACACGAATTTTACGAATGCTTCCATGCATTATTCGACACCAATTCAATATAATTAAATAGATTCAGATTTAAAAATTTTGACACGAATAATAATCGGATCGTATTTATATCACACGATTGATAATCGTGTCGAATTTGGATTTGACTTTTTGAATTCGTTTATTAATTTAAAATACGATTAAAATATCATTAGTTAAATAAATAATCATATTTAAATAAATAATTATGTCTAAATAAATAATTGTTTAATATAATAATTTTATTTATTCATATTTGATATTTATTTTATATTAAGTAATTAATTAATTAAATAAGTTAAATTTTATATTGATTAATTAAATAGATTGGATCAAGTTAATAATCCAATCATATCATATTCTATCATCTATTTAAAAAATAAATGATACGATTAATAAATGAATAACACGATTATTAAACGGATGATATAATTAATAAATGAATTGTATTCAATTTGAGGATATTTAACACGATTAATTAACGGATTGGATTCAAATAAATATAAAAAAATATTATAACTTTATTGATACTACACAAATACGATACATTTATCCGAATTGATACCTTTATATGATACAAGTAATATGTTTTTTTATCTATATATTAAAATGAATTATTTTATTTATAGATTGAGTAACAACCAAAAGAAAAAAAAAATTTGTACAATTTAAATGACTATGATCAAATTAAGGAAAACAAGAAATGGTGGTTAAGCATCTCAATCGTTATATTTCCTTCTCAGTACGTAAACAATTATTTCACGTAACTAAGATAAATAGAGAAAAGAAAAACTGAATTTATAAAGAACATTTTGCATGGCTCTTCTTGGAATTAATCAATCCTCCCAATTACAATGTCATTGATATACCTACCGACCACCTACTTTAGAAATATTATTTCGTTAAAATGAAAATAGATAGTTGGCATTTCTTCAAATCATCAAAACAAAACTAAAGTTTTAAGGAAAGAGATTGAATTGAATATCCAAACATAAATTTGAAGTCTTAGGAATTAATGTGTTTTTGTTGATATATATATATATCGAAGATTTTGTTACAGTGACTGATTTAAAAACCGAGTGATGACATAATAAGTAACTAAGTTCGTTATTAAATTAAATAATAAAAACCCAATAATGATATGTTTAAAATTAAATTAAAAAAATAATAACATCATAAAAATTTTATTAAGAAAGCGAAAGATTTAGCAACTCTTTATTGATTGCAACATAATTGTAAGAGGTTTTAAAACTTTAACCACAATAATTTAATGGTTAAATGCAACATGTAGTCACTTAGCTGTAGCCATAGCCTATGTAGAAACATGAATTTTAATTGAAAAAAAAAATTTCATATCAATAATTATAAACTATTAATAAGTGAAGTAATGTAACACTATCAACTTAATTATGATATCACTAATTGTGATACTTGTTTTATAGTAATAATTTTATTTTATAGATTTATAAGAGGAATGCACGAGTATCAAATAAAAGTTTTTTTTTACTCAAACTTTCATTTCAATGTGTTATATAACATAAATGAACATGATCAATTTAAGAAAAACAAGAAATGGTGGTTGAGCTTCTCAACAATCATATTTTCTTCTAAGTAAACAAATATTTCACGTAACTAAGTTAAATATAAAAAAGAAAAGTTGATTTCATAAGGTTTTTTCATGACTTCTTATATCCGAATTATAGTATTATGGATAAAAATATTATTAAAAATATAAATTATTATATATAAATTGGTATAATATGAAGTACTTTATGGATTGATGAGTGTATTTATATTTGAAGTATCTGAGACTTTTTTGAAATGGCTTGAGGTTTAGGTGTTTGATTGTGATTACATTTGAAGTATTTTGTGAAAAGTTTTTGAAACAGGATTTTGGTAAAGGTCTTACAGGCTCTCAGGGAGTGTTCAGGTGATTAAATACACCCTGGAGAGTCTGTAACAGTTGTCACGTATGAGACTCACAGATTAAGACATGATAAAGGAGCAGTTTCTAACATGCTTCAGGACGACTGTAAAGATAGGAGCGAGTCTCACTTCAGAATGAGAGAGGAAGTTACTGTACTCTATATGTGGAGTTGGAATCAAGTTGTCAATAAGATCTTTTGGGATGCATTTCAGTCTATTACCAAGAATAAAAATATGAGGCTCCAAGGATTGAGTCAAAGCGGACAATATCATTAACAGTATTGAGTCAGGTATTACATTATGGTATCAAAGTATACTCTCCTCTAATACGATCATAGATCCGAGGACGAGCCAGCTAAAGCTCGGTCCTTGAGGATAGGGAGTGATATTATAGCCAAAAGGCCTAAGCAAGGAATGCCTTTTGACAGGTTTCAGGATAGCTGTGGGGGTAGTAGCTGAAGGAGTTGTATATCTTAAAAGTCAATCACAATATGATTTGTAATTGTATTTTTGTAAAACTCTTATAAATTTATGATTTAATAAAATAAGTATTTTCTTTTATATATAGTATTTTATAATTTAGATATATATGTTTGATTTACAT
This sequence comes from Trichilia minutiflora, assembly GCA_035590515.1. NCBI lineage: Eukaryota > Viridiplantae > Streptophyta > Magnoliopsida > Sapindales > Meliaceae > Trichilia > Trichilia minutiflora. The sequence continues at coordinate 6,683 of JAVXUL010165602.1, forward strand.
ATAATGAGAAAGCTCATGAAATATATGTAATACATATTGTTATAATGAGTTCATATTTATAAAACCATATATTAGTAGTAGTATTCTTAAATATTCCTAGTCATGGGACTATAAAATAAAGCATTATCTATGTTTTATGCAATAGAAAATAATCGATCTCATAAATTAATTGTGTGGAGACATTAAAGAATGTGTATAGGTACTCATTGGTTAAGTATAAATTCATTGAATAGACTCGCATAAATTATCCAAATACTAATTGTACTTAATTGTCAATTGTACATTCATTGTATTAGTTGTGTAAATAATCCTTAAACTTTACAATATTATAGTTACCTTGTGAGTAAATTGTCATACTTTGATATTGCTCAGGACAAGTTTGTATATAAGCTTGTGATAAGTAGTCAGTGGATGTAATAAAACATTTATAGAGATATGTGAATGTTTGAGAACGGATTCGTTGATCTTAATGTTTAGGGTAGAATGCTTTATATAAATAATTCAAATTTGACTCATGAAATCCTCGATCGAGGTTGCATATTGTGTGTGATGGAGAAGTGTGCTCTTAATAGTAATACACAATAGAGTTGCTATCTGTTATTTATTATACATAGCATTTGATATAAAAGAGTTTGATGATTACAACATACTCTTGATCCAATCGAAGTATTGTGTGACAGAAGGATTGAATTACACGGTAGCTAATGACAGAAAGATTCATTTTTTGAAATTGTGGACTTCATTGTAATCCGGGGGTCGTATTGTATGGGTAGGTATCAATATTGATTTGTACACATATTTAATTAATTTTTTTATAAATTAATTAAATAAAAAGAATTAAAGAGTTTAATTTTGGATATAAAAGAAATTAAAAAAAATTTAATTTAGTTATATTGTTTACTGTCGGCTTTATGGTGAACCAATTAAATTTTATCCACAATTAATTTGATTTTTTCCTAATTATTTTATACATTACTTTAATATATTGAACTAAGACAATTTGATTGGTTAATCTAAGTTTGGTGATGGAATGAGTGATATATTTTAATATTTTATCTTAACAAGTGAAATATTGACAAGTGACAATAACCTAATCTTACACCTAATTAATACTTGAATGATGGATACATATGAGATGTATACTAATTTTATTCATCCATTTGACAATCTTAAATCCAAGAATTTAATTTAATTTTTCTTTTTAATAATGAAAAATAAAACAATAATATTCTTTTTATATTTATTTAATTTAATTAATAATTAATTAAATTAAATAAATATAAAAAGAATATTATTGTTTTATTTTTCATTATTAAAAAGAAAAAGAAAATAAAACATTGGCTTTTCTTCTTGTTTTTTTGCTGTCTACTTCCAAATAGCAAAAGATGACCATTTTTTTTTTTGGTCATTTTCAGCAACTGAAAAGTGATTCAAGACCCTTAGGTGTAAATAATTTTAAAGATTGAAAATTATTTTCAAGAATTGAAAATTTAGGGTTTTTGATATGAAACCTAGAATCATTCAAAGTGTTTTGATTGATTCTAAGAAAGGCAAAGGAAAATCAAGAAGCCAATGGCATCATTTGATGGAGGAGAATCTATTTTGATTCTTTAGGGCTTCAAAATCTAAAAAATTGACAGCAAGTTTGACAATTGTATAAGATAAGTTTTTTAAGTCCATAACAAATTCATTTTCTAGAATTTATGGTGTGCAAATTTATTATTATATTTTAGAAAATATGATATATTAGATTCTTATAGAAGCGAATCCCACGTTAAAATAAAAAAGAAAGTTATTGAATTATATACATAGAATTGGAATTAAGTTGTTCATAAGATTTTTAAAGATTTTTTAAGATGGATTTGAATTTATTAACAAAAATAAAATTATCATATCCTAACCTAACATTGATAATATTAAATCACGTGTTACATAATATAATATAATATAATTTTTTTTTTTTATTTTTAACATAAATGTAGCAGCATTTTTACCCACAGCCTAAGGCACAGCTATGGCCTTCACCATTCAAGTTTTATATAAAATTATCAAATCAATCTATGAAATTAAAAAATTTTAAATTTTAATCCTTGGAGATTTTTTAAGTTTACAATTTAACTTTCTCATAACATAAAATTTTAATAACATAAATTTTATTATTAATGCTAGTTGCTAGGACTTTGCAATCTATTTCATTAAAACTAAAATAATTATGTGTCATTAATTTCTTCAAATTATCAAAACAAAACAAAAATTTTTAATGAAAAAGAAAAAGAAATTGCAGTTACAGGAATTAATGTATTTTTGTTGATATACAATTTGTAAGTGTCATGCTACAAAATAGTGATTGTACCCAACAATTATTCTTGTGCACCTAATGGTGGGGATGCACCCTTTTTAATATTGACAGTTCCATAGCCGTTAAAATGCATTGTTTGTATCCTATCACTGAACTACAGTGGCAGCTTATTTGAAAATATGAATTTTGATATTAAAAAAAATATTATATTTTATACATATTATATTATAATCACATATTTTATATATCTATTTTTATAATTTTTATTTATTTTCATAAAAAATAAAAAATGCAACAATTATAAAAATTATTTCATTAATTTGTATTTTTAATATAAAAATTGATAAATTTATATATATAATTATATTTATTTATTGATTTAATTCTCATAACTAAATAATGATATATAATATATATATATTATATAATTATATACTTTGAGTGTTAATAATAATAATAAGCCAGAGAATAATTAATTGTTCTTCTCATGATTTAATTTTTTACAGATAGTTGATGACAGCCTGTATCACGCGTGATTTCAAAAAGTTGGTACCACTAAAGACAACAACAAAGACAACGACATACGATCATTACTATTAGTGCTAAATAATGCTAGATAAGATACCACTAATAATAGAGAATCGGTAGTTAACCGACTGATTAGATCGAAAGAATAAAGACGTGGAGTACGAACATTCGTCAATGTCCAATGAAATTATTATTATTATTATTATGTTTCTTGTTATTATCCATAATCAAATTAATTATTGAAAAAAATAATCATAGCCCCAGTCCCCCGTCGCTAAAAAATTTTTCCATTTTTTTTTTTTACATAAGATAATGAAATAAAATTCTATTATTTTCATATTTTTACATCTCACCTCTGAGTGGGCAGTGTTCATCAGGAATGGATCGAGATGTGCATTCATCACTCAAATACTCTAATTTTTTAAATATCTTTTTTACAAATTATTAACCTATTCCAATAGTATATTTTAATTTACAGCATTAATATTCTAAAGTAATTCCAAATTTATGGGTTCATCGTCTCCAAAGTAGTACTTGTTAGGTTTTATAAATTATGATGGTAAATCCTCGAAGAAGATATGAATGATGTTAATTTTATGGTTATATAAATTCGTATTTTGATAAAATAAAAACATTTATTATTTAATTTTTGAGTAAAAATTTAAAAAAAAAGTTTAAAGTATATATTTTTAATATCTGTGAAAAAGCAAATTTGCTAAGTAATGCATATAAGAAATTACAAAAAAAAAAAAACAATTAAGCTTGAGCAAAATTTTGAATTAATTATTATGTAATTAAGTGTTTATCATCATGATATAATTTTAGTAAATGTAAAATATTTTAAAATTTTGTTTAATTAATATTCTTAATATATGTTTGACTGAGTTTTTTGTTAATTTATCTGTTTTTTTATAAAAAAAGATAAGCCAAAATCAATTTTAATAAATTTTATTAAAAAATAAATAATTTTTAAAATATGTATATATATGCAAATAAATTCTATAAAGAAATTATAAAAAGTAGTTTTTATTTATTTTTTTTAGAATTCAGTTTTTAGGATATTATAAATTTTTAGGTCACTTTTATCTTTTAAAAAAATTATTTTTATTATTATCTTTAATAAAAAAATATTAACAATCAATTTACTCTTCTGTCTTTTTTTTTAATCTTTCAAAACTCTAATAGCAGAATTTTTTTAATAAATTATTTATCAAACATATTTATCTTAAATTTTAAAATTTTTATTTTACACAAAAGTTTCTTTTTATTTTTAAGTTGAAAAAAAGCTCAGTTAAACATGAAATAATTTTCACAAACTTAGTCTTTATCTTGCTTTTAAAATGGGATAAATTAAATTTGTAAAAATTATTTCAAAATATTTTTAAGGACTAAAATGCAAAATCTTCAAAAATTATTTATGATTGTTGTACATTTGATTATACATATAAAATTTATATTTATTATTATAATAAATTGTCATTGTAGTCATTTGCTTCGTGTTTGAATTTGGTTGTTAGCCCAATTTTTTGATTTTTAAAAAAATATTTATAATTATCTATTGTTGGCTGTTATTTTTTTTTTTTGTCAATGCCTTAACAAATGATGATATTTATAATTTGGCCACATCACTGCAAAAGTTGAGTCCACCCTTGCAAATATGCGTCACAGTCTCACAGAGACAGAGGGCATTTACCAAGGGAGAGGTCGCCATTCTCCAAGTTCAAGGAATATGATTACATCTTCGAGGATTTTCCTGACAAAGCGAAAAATTACAAACATTCTCTTGATAGCATGATTATTATCTTTCGAACAAAGAATGGTGGAAGGAGCACTTAGATATGTTTTTGTTGGGTCTTTATCGTTTGCATAGAACGTAAAGTAAAAAGATTTTGAGTTATTCTATCACTAATTTTTTTTTCAGACAACATGAGATACTAATCCTTGGATTTATGATATTTAAATTATAACTTTCAGTTAAATATAAAATTAATATTAATTATAATTATTTAATATATTTAAAAATTATTTAATATTATAATATAAAATTTAATTAAAAATTTTAATTATCTTAAATTCTTATAAAAATATATCTTCTAAAATTAAATATAAAATTAATATAAAAATAACTGTTTAATATTCTCATTATATATATATATATATATATATATTTACTGTAAGAAAGGGCTTCTATCAGTAATTGCCTTCCTATAAATAGTAAAGACGATTTAAGTTAAGATATATATTTTTTACTATAAGAATACTCGTTTGACTGCTAAAATCTCTGTAAAACTCAAACCTTTAATTTTCTTATTTCTTTTTTTCATCTTCATTTAGAACGAAATTGACTTAACCGTTTGATTTTGGCACGTATAAAGCCAAGTACTGTAGAATTCAATCCACAAACACAATTTCTAACTTTTTAAAAGAAAAAAAAGAAAGAAAGTTCCACAAAATATAACAAGAGTGCATGTGAATCTCGACATAATATAATGAGATCTGTAATATTAAAATGCTATAATTGTTAATTTCCAATTGCTAATGAAATAAAGATCACTCAAATGAATATAAATAAGGTGGTAGCAGGTGATAAAGTTCATAAAGAAATAAAGGTATTTATAAAATTCAACCATCCGGTTATTATAACTATATTTCTACAATTTTATCCATTGCATAAACCATATGAGAATCCCAGCATGGGTACAATTTTACCATTACCATTGTAGTTAGAGTATGCCATGGAATGATATTTTTGGTCATATTAAAGAACATTATCAATATTTTTAATTATTTATTTACTTAATTAGGAATGGTCATAAGCAATAGTATTTTTTTTGGTAAACTACTCTTTTAATATTAGTTGATAATATAAGATAGTGAATAGTTTTTTTAATTTTTTTTTATATAGTATGCGTTAGAGATATGCCTTATATCCAATTATATCACACAGGTCAGAGATATTATCTATAGTAAATATATCTTAATGATTAATTATAAATTAGTTACGATTAATTATAAATGACAAATTTCTATTATTTTATTTTTTCTCAGTTGCAATTTGTTGATTAATGTAATAATGTAAAATGATATCATGTGATATATTATGTGTCAAGACTCTATCTATAATATGTTACATATATGAGGATAAAATTTATGATTTAAATACATCCGAATAAGTTTTCAATTGAGATAATGTCTTGGAGGACAATGACATTGCATAATCGGTATGTTTTGTTGCTGTCAATGATTAGTATTTGATACTAATAGTTGGATCATGAGTCTCATATTATAAAAGCATAAATATGGGTGGTATGTTTGAGAATATATTACTGAACGTGACAAAACATAATGAATCACATGAGCGATTCCCAGTCAATGATTCATTATACAGCCGTACTAGTATACTATTAGTCCTTTGACCTGAGACATCATGGTTGCTATCTGCAGTAAGACACATTATTTACTTGTGTATATTGCACTAGGTTAACCACGTGATGTGAGCACAAGCATGGATGGCAAGAAGAGAGCAACAGATGATGTGAGCACAAGCATGGATGGCAAGAGGAGAGCAACGGATGATGTGAGCACAAGCATGGATG
>JAVXUL010165612.1:0-13104 GCA_035590515.1 Trichilia minutiflora
TATTAATAGAAGTTGTGATTAAAATTTGTAAAAACCCAATTCACCCCCCCTCTTGGGTTGCCTTAGTGGGATTTCAAGTCATTCACAGTATGCCTTAGGCATCCAACAGCATTAACTAAGACAAGTCGCCTCCCTAGAGACTTGGATAGCTTCTCAAAAGAATCATCTTAGGCTCGAAATATTTCAACAACTAATTATCAGGACGAAAATTCCTACACAGAGTATCAACAGACATGTGCCCCCTCCTTTAGATCAAAAATAGGAATGGTTGCTGACAATTGGCCCCTTAAATGCACCCATCCCATCATCTGACCATTTTCTCAGGTGATGGGACTGTGTCAAGTCCATACTCTTACAGATGTGTCAGTGCCATTAATGTTTTAGGCTTTGCACTATCCCATGTCAGACCTCACATCCTTCTCATTCTCCAATGCCAAGCCACTATTCAGGGAGGAGGTAATATATAAGGCAACTTTCTTCAACAGAGATGGGCTGACTCTCTCTCAAATTTTGGATATTTTGGTTGGAACCTCACATGAAGTTTGCACTTCAATTATACACTGATTGAATCGAAGAGAGAAAAAGGGAGCCTGATTATCATTGTTTCTAACCATTTCCATTTAGTAGCCTTTGGGTATAGATTCTACTCACTTTTCTCCCATTTCAAGCAATTTTTGGTTTTCTCTCTGTTGCTTTTGCCGAAAGTCTATTTCTTTTTTCCTCCACATTATTTTTGACTTAAGCATCCAAGTTTTTTCGACGGGAATCTCTCCCGACGTCACTCTATAGGTGTTTGTTGTCTTTGCAGGCTTAGAAGGTGGAGACTTGTCGAAAACAGCCACACTTTCAGTCGCTCTCTAGTGAAAAAATCTCTGTTCAACAACAGCCACATCGCCCTCACACCTCACCAACTGAGTCATTCCTCATTGACCGTGAGGAGGGTCCACGGACAATTCTCGCACCAACAGCCTTCAACTATTATTTTCACGCCAATTCATTACCCATTCAACTATATTCTAAGTTATATTATTCATTTTCTAATCTAATTTAGTATCGCCTAATCCTTTACTAATGAATTAGAAGTATTAAAAGTGATATACTATAATATATAATATAAAATGTAATAGATGCATTGAGAAATTATATGACAACACCTATGACCTAACTATAGTTATATAACCTACTTGAATTTAACATTTATAGATTAGTGTTTTTGGTATTGTATTGTGTTAAAAATGGCAACCTGTTATCATAATTTTTTTTAAAAAATAGTTATATTAAAATGGTCTAAAGTCTTCTCTAACCCGTAAACTACTTTATTGTTACATAACTAAAATAAGTATATGATTTCTACCTTAACTGTCAGTTATACATATCTTGGACGCGTTTTTCATATATGATCATAATATATGTGTATAGCCATATTAGTCTTGTTGGAATATAAGGAATCCTTTCTATCGCAATGTTCACCGAAGATGACTTTCGATCAGGAAGTTTATGATAATGGTCTTGCCTACTATTTTAAAATTAAAAATTCTGATAATCATAATACTCATTCCACGTTAAACTATGATAAATCACATCTATGATATAAAAATCAGCAAGAATCAATCTATAAGCATATATTTTCTTTATTTCACTACAAGTCTCACACAAGTTTAGCATATTAAAAAAACCTAGCCTTGTTTTCATCTCTTCTATCATATTCATTAATAACTCATTTCTTTTATTATTTACTGTGATACTTTTTCTGAGAGGGAATTCAACTTTGGATGCAGATTAATGTCTCCTGGTAATGGATATGATTGATTATACAAGCAGTCATTCAGATAACATCTATAGATTGAATAGAAAGTATGGATATTATCTAAATGAATGTGTATCTAGTCAATCATACCTATTATCTAAAAGCAATTATTGGCATCCAAAATTGAATTCCCTATTTAAGAAAAATGTTCCGGAAAATAATAAAATGGATGAGTTGTTAACGAATATGGATATAAGAGATGGAGTCAAGTGTAAGTTTTTTCTTAATATACTAAACTTGTGTGAAGTTGGTGATGACACAAAGAAAGTGTATACTTACAGTTTGGTTGATGCTAATTCTCATTTCACGAGTATGGTTTGAGTAAAACGAACGAGTACTTGGTTATCAGAATTTTCAAGTTTCAAGTTCTTTCTTAATATGCTATATTTGCTTCAAGAATTCGTTAAGAATATCATTAATCTGTATACATTTAAAAATGTAAAATTAGCTAATCTATATTTGAGTAAGTTTAAAGTCAACACCAAGAAAAAAAAACAAACTTTCGAGCACAATTTATATATCTATTTTTGAGTGTAGTTATATTTTTACTTTCAAGAACAATTTATGCTAAATTACTTTTTAACACAGTTATATTTCTACTTTCTAGACATAGTTTATAATTTTACAAATATCACTCAAAAGTGACGAGATCTTTTTGACGACTGATTTTTGGTAACAAATCTTCTCATTACCGATCAACATTATCAATTTTTAATATTTAAACCAAAATACAATATTTAAAATATAATTTAAATATTGATTTCATAATCTACGTTCAAAATTTTGCATAAAAATAGTATTTAAACTTTAAATAAAATTAAAATAAAACTCACCAATTTTTAAAAAAAATCTAGATGTTGAAAGAAATGGCGCCACGAATAGATTGAAAGTTTTATAGAAAGTAACATTTGGACGAACAAAAGTTGAGTCTATTATAGTTAGGAGTGTTTTCGTTTGAAAGTGATGTTTCGATTTTCAAGTCAACTTAAGTTGTGTGCTCTAAAGTTACGTTTTGATTTTCACGTGAATGAAAGTTGTGCTCTTGAAAGTTTCTATTACAGTTCTCACTTTCTAGCCAAGTTTATTTTTTATAGTACACTTGAGATTGTCGATTGTACTACACTTGATTGTGTCAATTGCACTATACTAGAAGGTAGAGAGGTTAGTATTCTTTCGAGAGCCATCCAATTGATACGTTCTAAAGGATTTTATTTGTACATTGAACATGAAAGTTTTCATTGAACTGCGCTTGAAGGTCACCGATAGTTTGCGAGTTTTATTTAATTGTTGTCACCGTAGGGATAAAGTTATACAAAAATTAGGTCTCTGGTCAAGTTTAAAAAATGTTTTGTACACTGATTAATTTAAAAATAGATCCCAAAACGTGGTCAATCCTACAAATTTCCCTCTTACAAAGTAGAATTTATATGAATAAAATTTTTAATAAAAAAATTATTAGTCATTTCATTGTCAATTATTTTCTGATAAAATATGTAATTTATTTAATAGACAAATTTTGAGAGTTGTATTAAGAAAGAAATGAAATAAAACTTTTACAATAAAATAAACATATTTTATACAATTTAATTATTTAAAAAAAATTTAAAATTTTACTACTATAATTTTAAAAATTGAGGTTCTTGGTATTTTTTCAATAATAAGTATATGATACAAAAATATTTTTAAAAATTTACTTTTAATAAATAAAAGTTGTACAAAACAACACTTAATATATTAATTATGCTGTCTCTGAGTTAGAGAATATTTTCGATATTATAATTAAAATTTTGAATTTTGAGATTTTAATTAAACTTCCAATTCGATGATTTTTCCATAGTGCCAGTGCCAATATTATCCTCTAACCTTTAAATCATGATCTTTAGTTAATAATAAGGAAAACCACTGAGACAATATCAAATAATCGCTTATTTTCTTGAGTTTTTGAAATTTTCATTTATCCTTATTTTTATTAACTTGACCATTATTGACCTACATCCAAATTTAAAAATTGAAAAATAAATATGAATAATAAGATTTGAATCTTATACTCATAAGTTCAAACTTAACCATCAAGCTAACTTATTATTTTATTACTTATTTTGTAAGCTATGTTATATAACCTCTAATAAAATTAGATTGCTATAATTATATGAAACTTTTAAATAATAATAAATTAAATATAAATGTTTTAATTGACACTAATTTAAATAAATAAATAAATCCATCTTTTATAAAAATATTTTATGCCCGTAATTTTCTTTAAAAAAATTCTCTATGAATATAAGTATAATTTTATGAACTAACTTGATTTAATAAATTGATATTAATTTAATAAAAATTTATATTTTAAATCAATAAAAAAAATTATCATTTTAATATTTATAAAATCATTAGTATTTGATTTTGATTTCCAAATCAGTTTGTAAAGCTTAAGAAAATAATTTTTTTATTTAGTTTACATTTATTTGCTTAAATTATTGCAGAATAAAGATTTTCATAATCATTATTTTTAAAATTTTCTTATTGTAATATAAATATAATATTAATAAAAGGTTATGTAACATAGCTAATTAAATAAGTTTCAAAATAATAATTGGGCTTGATATTTAGAATTTTCGTTGATTTTATGGGTGTATGGGTCGGTTCTCACCTCAAGTTAATAAAGGCATAGAGTAGATGATATTTTTAATAAAACTTAAGTGGTCATTATTAAATAAAAGTAATAAGGTCATGTTAATAAAGAAGGGAAGTAAATATTTTTTTTTTTAAACTTCATGGAAGTAACTAGGTGAGGCTTAGTTTTTTTCAAAAACCGTTGGGAGTAATGGTGAGTTTCCTTAATAATATATCGATACAAATGTTCAATAGGTGTGCATGCTATCTTTTACTCAAGATCACTAATCAATATTGAAATCTCAATAGTATTGAGCCTCATTAAGTATTATAAGCTTAATTGAAAAAAAAAAGGGAATAAAAATGCAAAAAAAATTTCTGGTTCTAATTAATGAGCAATATCCTAACATATATTAATTCTCTAATTCCGCTGATAATATTGAGGCTTAAGCAAGGTATTGCTTGCATCAACAAATCGATTCCAATACCAATGTCTAGCCCAAATAATTTCCATGGATTCTAAAGGAATCCTCTTTGTTTCAGGCACAAAGAAAACAACAAACAAGCTCATAATTAGAACCCATCCAGCAAAAAATAAGACTGCCCCATACTTGAAGTTACATAACAAAACGAAATTGCTTTGAGCGATCAAAAATTGGAAGGCAAAATTGACAGCAACCATCAATCCTTGGCCTGCTGATCGAACTTCAATAGGCAATATCTCACAAGGTAATATCCAACTGATAGCTCCCCAAGACCTAGCAAATGCAGCATTAAAAAGAACATTGAGGAACAACGCTACAATCGCAGAGCGTTTTGAGAAGATTGAAGGGCCAGCAGATGATGATGATGTGTGTATTTCAGATGCCATTATAGCTGCTATAACAATCTGATAAATGAAGATCTGTAAACCTGCTTCAAGGAGCAAGAAACGGCGCCCTAATCTGTCGATCAAATATGCTGCTAACAATATAGAGAGAATAACAATTGATCCCTGTGCAAAGGTAACGAGGATAGATTCTTTGAAACCAAAGCCAAGAGATCGAAAGAGCATAGGTCCAAGGTTACCGTTGAAAGTAATTCCTGTCAGTTGTCGAAAAACCGGAATAGCAATTACTAGCAAAACTTGAGGCCTATATCTTCTTTCAAAAAGCGTCTGGTATGGTTTTTCACTAGCCCTTCTTGTAGTTTCAATGTATTTAATTAGATTACTCAACTTGGTTTCGGTATCTACGTTAACACTACGGATTTGGTTTAACGATTTCAGAGCATCATGCATTTTTCCTCGTTGGAGCAAACTGGTAGGTGTATCTGGAACAAAAAATGCGATGATAGTCATTGCGATGGCTGGTAATCCTGATAACCCTAAAGCAATACGCCAACAACTATCATCATTTGCGAAATGTTGTTTCACGTAAATTTCAATGCATTTCGCTGTGAACACCCCTGTCTCGAAGAATAAAGGAAAGCCTGTACCTACAGCACCTCGCCAGTTAGTTGGAGAAATCTCTATTAGGTATATGGGAGCTACCTGAAATATGAAACCAATTCCGAAACCAATAAGGACTCGGCCTAAAACAAGCATTTCTAAATTTTGTGCCAACAAACGAATGCTTGCTCCTATGAAATGGATGATACCACCGATGATCAACGCCCCTTTCCGGCCAGCAGAAGTTGTCAACCGGCCTGCTAATATAGCCGAAAATATACCGGCCAAGTATAAGGATGAACCGTAGGCTGATAGTTTTGAGCTTTTGAATATACAAAACTGATCAGCCGTAGCATTGTGCATATCACGAGCAACCGATGGGAAGAATTTCCTCAGAAAGGGCTCCATTTTTATTACAACTGCAATTTGAGCAAGGGAAAACAAATTATTTCATCATTTTTTAAGATCAATAGTACTAAATTTTCTAGGTATTATTGAAAATTTTGTTATCCAATTGAATATCACTTCACTTTAGACGAAAAGATTATAAAAATATATATTTTGAATTCAAATTTATTGGTTCTTTAATGAAGTAGATTATAAATATGGCATTTACATGATTTTAAGAATTGAATAATTAGAACTTAAAGTTTTAGAAAAACTTAAGAGCTTCTCTATGAATAAATTTTATTAGTTTTATAATTAGAGTTCACCTAGGATTTTGATTCTTCTATTGTTCTTTAAAAGCAAATCTAAAAAATATTTGATTACATCTATTTTTTTTGAGATTAATTTACTTATATTTATAACAATATTTGACATCTAGAGCTTTTATTTCCACAACAGCATCAGTTTAAAAGCTATCACACTTTAATGTTAAAGGAAATAATAGTTAAAAAAGAGCTAGAAGAAGTTCATTCATGCATAATGTTATTAAAACAATAAAGAATGAAAAAGAGGAATTAATTAATTACCGTAAGAGCCACTTTCATAACCAAACATAAATCCAGCAGACGCTACAGCTATGCAGATTATAATAACAGAAGCTGTCAATTTTCCATCTGAATTATCACGAGCATTATCCTCATCGTATAGAACAATCAAATTTTTTGCACCCATATTTTGATCTTCATGCACGCACACGCTCTTTCTCTCTAAAACGAATATTTGATTAGAGAGAAAGAGTGTGATCCCCACTATGATCTTAATTCTTGCATCATTTGATCACGATGCACATATATATTATCTCACTAGGAAAAAAGAATAACAAATTAGCTATTTATGGTGGATGATAGAACTTGAATTTCTCATTGTTTCAATGGTTGCAATGCATAATTGCGAGCTTACCTATCCATTACCACTCAAAATTGGGAGATTTAATCCGGACCCAAATATTCTAGATCATATAAAACAAACTATTTAAATATTCAAACATGTATTAGCCTAGCTAAAGGAGAAGAATGATGAATAATTTACAACGTCTTAATTTGGAAAGTTTTAGTATCTTTTTAGAAAATTAGAACCTTGTTCCATATTGATTATGCTTTTTTTAATTATTTTTTATAAGAAAAAAAAAGTTTTAGTTGGCATTTATGAATATGTTGATGTAAAATTTCATCGTTTTTAACAACATCGATAATTTGGCATGTGTTTTCAACTCCAAAATGGTGTAGCAGTTATATTTGGTAATTTTTATGTTCTATTCTCCGTATATAAATTATATGAATACGAGTATTTTAAATTGTAGACTGTGATTCAGTAAGAAAAATGTTTGCAGTGAAAGTTCTTTGGTCAGGATTCTGAGGTGAGAAGAAAATTCTCATATCAGGTGGTGAAGTGAGAAGCAGCTTATCAGGACAGGTAGTCAGGGAAGGTTTTTAAGAGAAAAATTCCTGATACTAAGGTCTTGAGTCAGGATGACTCGGGTAAGGGAGAATTTAAGTATAAGGGTTTTAAGGAAAGGTCCATTTTGTATATAGCCAAGATTAGTTGGTTAGCCGTTATTCCTAAAGTTATATAAACCCGCATTTTGCAGTTTAATCGTAACAAGTTTACAGATTCTTCTCTTTATATAAAGTATCAAAATAACAGAAATAAAATATCTTTCTCTTCTAGAATTTCATCTTCACCTTTTTCTTTGGTTCTTTGTGAGTCTGATTGCAAAGACTATAGTTCTTGCATGATTAGTAAACTTGAAAGGTTATATTGTTGATTGTTTGGGTGCTAGAACCTTGAAGGATTCTGAGTTTTTTGGTTTCGTTTTACAAATTCGAAAGTAATAAGTAGTATCAGAGTTTGATTCAAGGATGTTGTAATTTCAAGAATCAACCATGGGATCTTCTAAGTTTACAATCGAAAAATTTTTAGAAGATTCTTAATTTTAATCTTTAAAAATTGAAGATGAGAGACTTCAGACTTAAGCACAAAGGCCCAGACTTAACACTTGAAGAAAAAGATGTGCCTCGAATGAAGATAAAAATTTTTTTAAAAAAAAGTAAAAAAAACGTTAGTTTTGTCTCTGCCTGACGAAGTTTTGCTTGATGTCTCCGAAGAAACCATTGAAGGATTTCTAAACTTACACACATGCAAAAACATTTATTAAGCAAACATATATGCATCTCATGCATCAAACATCATATATATCAAAATATTCATGAAATTAACTTAGAGTTTACGGATTTGCCAACTCCTAAGCTTTGGATTTGGATTTGATGAAGATAAGTCTTCAAAGCTTTTGAAACATCTACAATCTTCACCCCTAGTGTTGAGAAGCCATAGCTGAAATTGAGGGCCTGAGGGGAGAGAGATTTTACAAACTATTCATTCTTAACCATTAAGAAAAATAATTAAAATTTTTTATATAAATATTTTTTTCTATTAATATATTTATTAATTAATGAGATATTTATCTCATAATGGCAAATATCCATATCTTAGAATACTTGACAATTAAGTATGGAAAAATGACAAATATGTTTCAAGGACAAAATGATAAAATTTATAAATATTATTAATTAATTAATTAATTAATAAAATATGATACTTATCCATATCTTAGAATACTTAATAATTAAGTATTGAAAAATGACAAATATGTTTCAAGGACAAAATGATAAAATTTCACTCCAAATTAAATACTTTAATTTAGATTTAACTATTTGACTTTAAAATCATATTTTTAAGTTATTTAATAATCCACATTATCGATAAACCATGTAATTTACATTAACTTACATGATAAGTGTGTGTATATATATACAAATTAGTTCTTTAACACTTTAAAGAATTATCTACATATCTATCTATCTATCTATACACACACACACACACACACAAATTGTCCCTATATTATCTCCGAATGTGTTAGCCTTTTATGGATAATATTTTTTTCTCTCAAACACTTCTCAATGCATTAAGTTATTAGTATGACCATGTAAATTCATTGTGACTTAGCCATGAACTTATTTCAAACTCTTCAAATTCAAACTTTTCAAAAACTCAATGACTTTATTAACATCTAACAATATATTATAGTTCCTAAACCATAATGAAAAAATGCTTCATCAAACCCATTCTATATTATACATATCATATGGATAATATCCTTCCATTGTTCAATCCTAATCAACTAAAGATTCATGGAAAGTTAAAACCATTAAATTCGATATAATTATGAATTATTGATTAATATATCTTGAACTTGTCACCATGAACTTTTTTGTATGACTTTAATTCACTTTAGCTAGAAATTTATGCTTCAGATATTTATCAATTTTTGTTTAGAAACTCAAATTCGGATGGAATTAGCAAGTACTTCAATCCTATATATCGAGTTAACAGATCTCATCTTAACCATCATTTATCTTCACATATAATTAACATATGATCAAACCAGTTTAAATATATAAGACAAGACTAGTCTCATACTTATATACTGTTTTAGGTTAAAAAATTACATCGCACACTAGTATAACTATATGATAAATCATTGACTACATATATTACCATGTGATTTATCATCATTTGATCATATTTAAAAAATAGTTATATAACTATTAATCTATACTAATATTCTAATAACGAGATTTTTATCATTACTCGTACTAATATCATCTTATGATATTCATCAAAGACATTTACTATACCTTTTATATAATATTGTTGCCTGTTCAATATCACTTTCGTAAAGAAAAGCTTTGATAATATTATTTAACAATTAAATGAATTATCTAAATAATTTACACACATATTTTATTTAAATGTATGATTAAATAAAGGAAACAATCTAATAACTCTTTTTTATTAATAAAAATATTATATACAAGATAAAGTATCCTGAAACTAACAACATAAATGGTTTTTAAAGCATACAATAACAATCACTACAAATAGGGATTTGGTAAAAGGTTAAAGATAGATACATGGTGAAGTCCATAGCAAAGAGGCTTTATTTGAAGAAAAAGATGTATGTCTTTTACTTGAAAGAAGATGGATCAAAGATTAAAGCAGAAGATCAATTTTTAATGGTACTAATATCTCGCTCCCTCTTTTACAAGTATTTTGTCGATACCTTACTTTATAGTAGAGGTTTAGCAGTTATAAATAATGTAAAAAATACTCTGAGTTTAAAAGAGTTGAATAGAAAGAAACAACGCAAATAATCTATGGTATTTTCATGGAATTCAAAACTAATTTTACATCCAACCATAAAAACCTACAAGGATTAACAAAAATCTTTATGCATGCTTTAATATTTTAATTATTTTAACATGAAAAACAAGTATCTAAGGTTTGGAAATTCATACCAAAGCAAGTAATTCGGATAGTCAATCATCTCAATTAGATTTTGTACCCAAATATAATCTAATGAGTCCAAGTGTCATATTTACAAGGAGTGTTTTTACCAAGAGTCCAATTGGATTATGTCCAAGCCAAGATCTAATAGAAGAAGTCCAATATCAAAGGTAGAATAAATGATAGATTGATTTTTTTAAAAAAAATTATCAAATAAGAATTAAATATAAATTAAAACACTAAGACTTTAAAAATTGATATTTTAGGACGATGATAGTAAACTAGATTCCTTATTCAACTCAATTAAGATTAACTAAAGAGTTATCCCAATCGGAAGATAAAAATCATTTGATGCACGAAAAATATATTTTCTTTAAAAAATCAATATGTAATTAAAAGAATGTCTTTAAATTAATTGATAAAAAATGTAAGAATGACATTTAAAACATTTAATACTCAAAGTATTTTTTGTGCTATATGTCTACAATGAATGAAAGAAAGTTTTTTCAAGTATTCAATGTGCCAAATGTCTATATAAAAGCAAAGAGTTTAAATGCTTAAAAATATTTTTTAAAACAATAATATGCAATTAATCAAAAGAACTTTAATATTAAAATCAAAGATAGAATTTAAAGAATATATCGTACATCCTTAATATCAACCTCCTAACCTTAGTTAGAACTTTAGAAAGACATGAATATGAGAGAATGAAATTTTATTACAAACTAATTCTAATACATCTATTACATCTATTACATTCCCAGAACACAAAATAGTGCTCTTATTTATAGACAAACATGAGAGCTAAATATCAAAGCATTAACATTTGACAATGAATTGGAACAAGAACTCACTTACAAGATATTTATTATTTCACTTCTTTTTGATATTTTCAAATAAGTGAACTCTAAGTCTCAAGTGTAACCACAAATCCCTCAAACAAGAAATTCATAAATCTTCTTTTGTGTATAAAGTGACACATAAATTATGGGGCTTTTATTAAAAAAGAGAACAAAATTAATTCTTATTAGTTCACAGGAATTAACATCTTTTGGGTAATTTTATTTAATAACTATATACAATTTTATTTAATAATAATCTAATTCCTCCGTCAATGACACCCAGACCCATTGATGTTAGGGCATTAAGTTTTAAGATACCCCTTTGAACCTCTTTAGAAAATGATTTTAAACTTAAACAAATTCATAACCTAATTCATCAGCCAATGACTCCCATACTAGTTGGCCTTAGGGCATTAGTGTTAAGATATCCTTATGAGCGCCTCTTTAGGAGATGAATAATTAATTGTTTAAGATATATTTTTTTCTCTTTCTTCTTTTCTTTTTTTTAGCCCTTAGATGCAACTTTAATGAAATCGTCAAAACAAATATTGTCAAATTCTCAACTTACAACCCACAATCATGCATCAAAGTGTGTGTATGTGATAAGAATAATTTATAAAATTCTTGTTCAATAGATCTATTGATATAACCATCTAACCAATAACTATATGAGAGTTTATAGATTTGAATAATCCAAACAGAAGCTAATAACAAACATTTGCTATAAATTCTAAAAATCAATGCCAAATGGTAACACAACACACAAAAATATACAAAAACTATTCGCTTGAAAAATGACACTACTAAGATGCGTCTCAAGGATTGAAGGAAGAAATTAATCCTCTATTCAACCATCTTTACAGAAATCTGACACTGTTAGTGAATCTTCTCACTCTTTTTTTTAACACACAAAAAAAAACACATAAAAAAAACACAACATGTAATATCAACTATCCCTCCCCTTAACCAATTTGAGATATTATCCTCAATGTCTAAATATAGAAAGGTACAGCATAAGAGATATTACCTAAGTTAGCTTTTACTGAAAAGAAAAACCTGTAATATGCATTCTCTTATAAGGGTTAACGATCAATATTTAACAAATATTCTAATTTATTTATAAAAGAAAAACAAACCTGCTTTTAATCAAATTATAAAAACTTACAGTCGAAGGATCAAATCTAGCTTATGCTTTTTGGTTTCTTCTCCAAACTAATTTATTTGAGTTGTTATCGAATCAGGTTTATAAATGAAGCTTTCTAATTTGTCAATCAGCTGATCAGAAGTCAAAACAGTGACTAGGATTCGTCATGCTAAATGTGAGATAAAATATTATTGCACAGATTTATCAAAAAAAGACAATAGATCATCAAAGAAATTATTAATATTTAAAAGACCTATAGATTTTTGATGAATATTCAATTGGGCCCAAGAAGCAACTTGAAAACGTTCTTTTAAAGTACTAAAACCACTTGGAAGGCATATAAAGACTTTAGAATTACAGATCATTCTGGAAATGCGTTCGTGCATAGAGGCTACTTAAAACTCCTCTTCAATTGTCATCCCTGTAATTCTTCCCTCAATTAACGGTATAATAATAACACTTAGAACTTGATTGT
>JAVXUL010165623.1:0-13104 GCA_035590515.1 Trichilia minutiflora
ATCTATTTATTAAACAAAATTACAGTTAGTAATCTTATTGAAGTCATAATCTTTATTAAAACACAGTCTAATCTTATTTTAAAAGAAAAACTGAAAATAAAGTCTCTTCTAATAGAAAGTACAAAAAATAAATTTCTAAATAAACTGATAACTGATATCTAACTTCAATATAACTATTCTTATAAGATGAACTCTAATCGTTGTTTTCTTTTTTATTCTTTCTCATTTGACTTCCTCACTTTTTTAGTCTCTCATTTTTGCCATCCTTTACTGTATCCTTTTTCATTCTAGAATTTTTAGGTTTCAACAAGGTAAATCTATACATGTTCAGATGCGATCGCAAATATGACTTCTTAGGGTTCTTCAGATTTTCTTCCTCAAAAGCTGGAATGATCTTGTTTGCTTTAAACAGTTGATCTGTATATACGGTCTTCGAATACTTTAGTGTTCGCGTGAGTCGAAGTGGTCTTGGACCTTGGATTTTTCTAACAGTACTTATTTCCTTTTTATTTAAGTTAGGAACAGTGAAGCTAATCTTTATCCTATGTGTTGGCCTGTCGATGATGTCTATAACAGATGTTTTCTTTTTTATTACTCGTGCACTTTCAAATATATTTGAATCCTGAGTGTTTAAATCCAAATTTTGATACTATAGATCAATTCGACATGTCGAAAAATCTTGGGCTACCATGTTTGACTTTGACTGAAGCTATTTCGAATCTTAAACCAGACTTGAGAACATCGACTGATTCAATTAAATCAAGCTGGGATCCGGTTTAGTTAGACCAAGACGCTGTGTTAACTATATCTGAATTCTGCCTTTCTCTACTTCAAGAAATAGATCTCTAGTATTGATAATCTCATTTAGTTCTCTAAGCAAATCCTCAATAATAGATCTCTTTATTACTAACAAACTAAGGTCATTTGCTCTTTTTCATTTTCTATAGTAGTATTTCTCATCATCAGTGTTGTCTCTAGTGAGTGATGATGGTAGATCTACATGTAGAGCCAATTTTATGTCTATAATTCCCAGAGCAAACTCTATATCCTGCTTCCAATTTTTATAATTTAAACCAGTCAGGACTTCTATCAAGTTGTTGCTATTATTGAACCAGAAAAAAACTGTTGAAGATAATTATACCACAGTCAATTAATAATAATGGGTATTAATATTGAAATCCTGTATGTATCATTGCTAACTCTTTTTTGGGCAGAGCCAATAATTCTACTAGTAATCTTTATGCATGAGACAACAAATATGAATACATATAATTGAAAAACATATCCCCTTTGGGTAGATAAAATTCTCCAAACTATATATATTCAAGTCAAATAGGCAATCTCAAAATTTATCCCCTTTGGTCAGATAAATTTCTTGATTACATTTTATGATATTTTCCACGCAAACCTTAATTCTATTAATTACCATTATGAGTTATTAACAATCATCTCACTTTATTATAAACCAGACAATTTATTTTCTAATAATAAAATCATTTTTCATAAATTTTAATTAACCTTAGATTTTTAATGATTATATCACTTTGGTGATAACAACTAAGTAAAACATAATTAAATTTTCTCAAAAAATAAAAAAAAAATGACATAATCCTTAATTATTATTTTAATTATGTGATTTTACACCGAATATTACTAAATCGTATGTGTCTTAAAACTACATAAAACAACACTTTATTGCAATAATTATCTTTATAACAATTAGGGAAAATAAATTTTCTTTATAAATTTTAGCAATTGTATTACTTTGATAATTATCTATCACTAAAATTATTTTAAATTTAAATTTCCATTAAAACTTTAAATTTTATTTTTCGTTAATAGGAAAAATCCTTAATTTATTAATTTTTGGATATCCTAAAATAAAATAAAAATCACCAAAAATTAGAAAATTAGAAGAGGAGTGAAACGCCGTCAATTTCGTCGAAATCCGACATTGCACGCGCCACCACACACTTGTGAATTTTTCTGGTTGGCATGTGCAACTCACGTGCTACTACACGTGTTTCCATGTCCCTGACGGGTCGGTTGGTCTGTTTCACCAGTATCCAGATCCGAAAACCTGATTTATGCTCTTTACTAGGATCAAATGACCCGTGATGACCCGATTTGGCTCGTGTTCTTTACGTTTATAGAGAGTGTATGACACGCACCCATTGCTTGCTCTGGCGCTTGTGCCACACACTCGCCCTGTGCGTGTTTTGCACGCTCCCATCGATGATTTGAGTCTTCTAGACCCAGATTTCTGTAATTCGGGTTGTCTGACTTGCTTGTGACCCATCTTTGATCCTTTTGTATTTTCGCCTTAAAACCTTAGTTTTTCGTTCGATTTCGATGATTCAAAAGCCTATTTCTATGTTTTCAAATGTCCTGAATCTGATCATGCTCTTATTTTTGTCAAAAACTGATGAGAAGTTACCTAAATTTGGGTATAAACTTTCGGACTCAAAGTTAACCCTAGAAACTTTAATCCCAAATTTCTTACAATATATAGATCTTCATGCCACAAATAATATATAATTACAAAGCTTGTAAAGAGAGGAATAAGACCCATATATCAATTTATCATAAATATCCAAAAAATAACATAAAATATTACGAAAAATTAGATTGCAAAAATTAGGATTTATAAAGTTAGAAACTTTAATCCTTAATATCTTTCCGTATATTACGAATCATACGGCATACAATATATCAATACGAAGCTAATAATAAGAAGAATAAAAGTCCTAAATTTTTAATCGCATATCACAACAAAATCAAAATAAAATATGACCAAAATTTTATGCAATTATGGTTGAAAAAATATATTCAAATAATTTTATAATTGATTCTAAATCATCTATGCTTTGGCTCTGATACCATTTGTTGGAATTAAAATTTCTTTATACACAAAGATCTTGCATATATGATTGTAGAATACAATTATGAGTTAGAGATGTGTACCTCTTTTGGTCATTGATGCAGCATTTCTAAAAGTTAGGTCTTCCTCTTTATTCTTTATTTTGTGATAGCCTACTCAATAGGAAGGAGGTAGAAAATATGGATTTTTTAAACCCTTACTTTCCTTTATATAGAGTTAGAGATGGGACCTAGTCTAATCCTAATTGATCTTTACTAGGCCTCCTCATCAAAGACTTCAGCACGACCCATGGCCTACGTTGATTGTCAAAACTAGTCCATTATAGACATTAAGCTCAATTTTCTTTGGATCACATAATTAGGTCAACTTTACTCAATGACTATATCATTAGCCCATTTTTAATAAAATTACAGTAACGATCAATGTAAGCCCACAAAAAATCTAACAGAATCAAGTTTAAGAATGACGGGTTCCCTCGAAGGAAAGATAACAAGCAATACTAATGAGATGCTTGCATTTGTCAGTGCAGCCAACACATCAGATGGGTTTTCTATTATCACCCTTGATTCTTATATATTGTTGATTAGTTTGAAAAGATTATTAAGGAAGGTTCGATTACTTTGTTAAAGCTCTGTAGGTTAAAAATGCCAATTTGAAGAGAGTTTTACTATAAAAAAGGAGATGCAAAATTAAAGAAGAGCTTATCAACCCACGGATTGATCCTAGAAAATGTGAAAAGAAAGTCTAGGGAGCTAAACGCATCTGCAAATAATGAATCTTATACGATAATTTTTGGGAAAATCCACATCCATTTATACATATGGAAACTAAAGCAGAAAATGGAGCATCCAAAGGTTGACTAGTATTTATTACTTACAGTAGTTGCTCTGGTGTGGTTTTTATGAAGCTATAATTCTCAGATTAATAAGTGAGTAGCATTGGAGTTGCTATGGATTAGAATACAGAAGATTGATGATCAACAAGTGGGTGAAATAGTCAGGGACAAAAAGGACTTTAATAAAGATTTGACTGTTGAAGTTGTTATGGAATTAGTTTTTTGTGAGTTAGCTTCAGTGTCTTCTATATGCTTGCTTATCTGTAATCAAGAGTATGTATGAAAAGACTTCATTCTTTGTGTTTAATACAAGAAAAAGGAAAATCATTTCTCTGGAATTGTTATTCTGCTTTGCTTTCTTATTTTTGACTTAATCTCTTCTACTTCTTCTTTGTTCATTTGTTTTTTTGTTTTGTGTTTTTGATCGATATTTTTAGATTTTCTTGCAGTTCCAAATTACTTTATTTTCTTGTTTGATTGTTCTATTTTCATTCAAGATGGTATTTGAAGGGGTT
Organism: Trichilia minutiflora; assembly: GCA_035590515.1. NCBI lineage: Eukaryota > Viridiplantae > Streptophyta > Magnoliopsida > Sapindales > Meliaceae > Trichilia > Trichilia minutiflora. Next base: position 4,232 of record JAVXUL010165623.1, read on the forward strand.
TGATGTGAGAATTAAAAGATAATCTTGATTATATTTCAATGATTGATTGTTTAAGTTCTTTGTTGGTATAGTCTGATGGTTTGGTAATATTCTTTTAGGATTATGATGTTTGCTCAACAAATGGTATCAAAACTGGTGGAGAACAAGGCAAATCAGAAGGAAGACTGATAACAGGGGTAGAGACTTGAAGCCAGAAAGTTAAAGAACTCGAGATGGTGACTACCAAATTCACCATTGATAAGTTCACAGGTGAAAATGACTTTTCAATATGGAAATAATAAATGAGGGCATTTTTTGAACGTGAGGGATTGGATTATGCTTTAGAGGATGAAGAAATTAAAGTAGAGGGAAAGGAGTTCTCTGAGTTTGAAGTAAAAGAAATCCAAAGGAAGGCTAAGAGTGCATTGAACCTCTCTTTGCCTGATAAAGTCTTGAGAGAGGTGATTAGTAGTGCTAAAAGGCTATATCTAAAAAAAAAGATGTATGCCTTACACCTTGAAGAAGGAAGTTTAGTTAAAGACCATCTTAATAAATTTAACAAACTGGTTATAGATCTTGAGACAGTAGATGTAAGGGTTGAAGATGAAGATCAAGCACTACTAATCTTAAGTTCTCTACTAGATTCTTATGAGCATTTCATTAACACACTTCCCTATAAAAGGACTGCTCTCTCAATAAATGATGTCAAGAATGCTCTAAGCTCTAAAAAACTAAACAGAAGAATTCAGAACAAATAAATAAGCAATGGTGAAGGTCTGAATGTGAGAGGAAGATCAAACAGAAGAGAAAGTAAAGTATTACTTTTTTCTTCTAACTTTTTATGTTTATTTTTTATTTTAATTATTACTTGTAACATTGATTTCACAGTAAACAAATTCATTATTAATTCTCAACGCCTTAAAATTCGGAGTCAACCAACCAGAAAAGCGGGGAGAGGAGTTTTTGATAAAGAGACGTTTCACTGTCACCTGAGTCCTTCTGAAAAAAACATACGAAGGGAGGAAGACTTCTTTTACTTTGAATACGTTTGGAATGGGAAAAGTTCGGTAGAAGATTTGAGACCCAAATTCATAGTGAAAAGAGGGAATATATATAGGAACAATTGTAATAATTTAATGGCTAAAAATGAAACACGTGGCGCTGTAAGAAACAAAGAAACCTTCCTGTTGATGCAAGAAGTTGGTATCGTCTTCAACCTCGAGTACCGGCTGGTCTTCTCTTCTCGGTCCGTGACTTAGAACTGTAAAATATCGAACACCTCAGGGGTAAAGCTAATTTCTCGACGAAAACTCTCTAATACTTAAGTCAGAGAGGGTTTTACTTAGTGTGTGAGAGAGGTGTACATGCAAGCAAACATGGAAGTATGAAAAGCATAAAAATTAAACCTCCTATTCCTGAGAAAAATGTGCAGAATATAACCCAAAAAATGTGTGTCAATCTCTTAGGATGAGTTAGAATATGTCAGAATGTACCTCCCTTGATTTCTAGATACTGTATATTGGAAGCCTAGGAGTCCGTACCTTTGGACACATGTTGCTGCATGGCTGACGTGCCCAGAACAACCTGCTGCAAAAGTCAGGGGATGTGAGAAATTGTGATACTGTTCCTCGCCATTTCATCCCCGAGACCCTAAGCGTAGGTCCCCGAGTGAAGCTTTCAGTTCTCCCGAGAATGAAATCCCCTGGTTCTTGGGAGGCCTTTATACAGCGAATTATAGCTTTGATGGTGCTAGAACATAGTATCGTGGAGATAATTATACCCCGAGTACTAGCGAGTCCCTGCTCTCTTGAAAGGAATATATCAGTCCGATCCCCCGAGCCTTGGTCCAGAAATCTGTCGTTGGAGACCCTTCACCTGAGTGTGGATCAACTGAGAATAACTCGAAGGAGGTCCTCTGACCAGTCGCCTCGGGCACTCTTTAGCTATCTCCCATGTGATGTAATCGATTTCTCAGGGCGACGTCATATCAAGGAGTCCACTTGGGACTAATATGTACATTTGACGAGCCTGGATAAGGGCCTGGACCCGTGGGCTGGGCCTTGACAAAATATCCCAACACTAAGCCCCCTAGTTTTTAATTAAATGAGGCTTTAATTGAAAATTGCTCACTGTCTGCTCGGCTGACATGGGCTGCCATTACATTTCGGTTATCTCCATCGGGAATGCAATCGTCATTACATGTGTCATCACCCTATTGATAGATCAGTCTGAAAGGCTGCGATACTCGGGCCGTTATAATTAACTATTAGGACAGGTTCTACTTTATTTAAATTTTGAAAAGAAACCGACACTTGACGTTTTGTATTCGGCTGACATGGTATTCCCATATCTATTAAATCAAAATCAATGGTCGGGGTTCCTTGAGTTCGTCTATAAATACCCCATTCTTTTCATGGCAAATCTTTTTTTCCCTCTCTAACTTTGTCTGCAAGAAAAAGCATTCAAGCATAGAGCACTCCGAGCAAACTTTGTTGATTCTCATCACTCTCAACACTTCCAGTACTTCATGCACTTCTCATTCAGTAAGTTTTTTCTCATCTCCCTCTTTAAATTTGTGGCTATGTTTTCCGTTCTGTGAATAAATTGTAAGGATGCTTGTTTAGGTGAAATAGGAAATAGTTAGGGTAAAAGGTCCGATAGGGACTGAGTAGAAAAATGTCATAGGTTTTCCATGATCCTTAAATAGCCGTCTGACCCTTTTATGTTTTCATGAGCAGAAATGGCTTCTGTTTCTAGTTCTCTAACCCATCTCAAGGTTGTTGAAGGGGGAGACAATATAGGAGCGGGCCTGGAGTTAGTTGCCAGCCCCGAGCCAATTTTGAAAGCACGGTCTCCCTATGAATAGGACTGGTTCTCTTCAACGGTCATGAAGACTAATTTAGAGGCCTATATGGCCTTGTTTAACATCCCTGAGGACATATATCTCCGAGCCCCCGAGGCCAACGAGATGCCTAGCCATCCTCCCAAGGGCGAGATGGCCTTCAATGAGGAGTTATTCAACCTCGAGGTTAGGTTGCCTTTGCAACCATATTTTTTTATACTCTTAGCCCATACGAGGATAGCCCCCTACCAGCTGAATCTAAACAGCTGGAGGACTCTGGTGGGGTTGTATGTACTGTGGGAGCAGATATCCGACTCCCCGCTCCTCATGGAGGAGATAGAGCTGAGATTTGTGCTAAAGAAGAACCCCAGAAAGAATCCCCGGTGGGTATACCTCCAAGCTAGGCCTCGAAAGCCTAACACGATTAAGGAAAACCCCACAAGCAATAAGAACTGGAAGAACAAGTGATTTTTTGTGGGGGAAAATTGGAACTCTGAACCACACCTGCCTATACTGAGCGCCTTTTATGAACCTTTATTTTGGTCAGGAGAGTCAGAGCCGAGCTCCTGTAGCCTAGAAATTATTAGGCAGTCTAGATACCAGTCCCCGGATCAGAAATGGCTGCTTTCTGATTTGAGTCTAATAGTTTCGAGTTTGGTGAAGACATGCCCGACTAGGGACTTTGTATTCATAACCAAGAAACATTTCGCTCATAGTACAATTCTTTTTCGAATGCCTGAGTCAAAAATTATTTCTGTATATTTCACTGTATATATTACTGACTCCCCGAATGTTCTTTTGCAGAATCCACGATGTCTTTTGGGAAGCCCTCAGCCTTATCCTCCCTCAGTAAGCTGATCAAAAAAAAGCCAGTCGAGGCCTCCACTGGTACTGTCTCGAAGCAGACTCCCCCCTCCGAAAAGCAGTAGGGTCGAGGGAAGATGATCGTTAGAAGGAGCCAGGGGCCCTCGGACTCTAACTCTGAGTCCGTATTTGTGGTTGCCTTAGAAAAGGGCAAGGGCATCATGATAGAGAAGCCACCATTGGGCAAGGGACAGAAGAGGCCCCAAGACGACCCCCCGATTGCCCCCACAGCCAAACAAATAAGAATCGGGGGGTCATGACCCCCAAAGGTCGATGCGGGCGGCTTCTTCGGGGTTAGAAAAATTATTGAACTGATGGTAGGAGACATCCCTCAACAGAAGCACAAACATTTTGTCCATCTGCTTAATTTGATAAATGACGTCGGGCGGCACGTGTCCTCGCTCATCACTGACAAGTTGAACAAAACGAGGGATATCGAGGCCATGGACTTCATTTACAAGTGGGGTCTGAAAGTGAATGCAACACTTAGATTTTTTATTGTATGCTTATGTGTTTCAGGTCACTAACATTCTTCCCGATTGTAAGCGTGCTATCAAATGAAGTAACAGATCAAGGCTCGGAAAGATGAGACGAGCAAGATCAAAAAGCTTGAGAAGGAAAATGCCTTCGCCTTCGAGTAGCAGGAGAAGGCGGAGGCTCTGCTGGCCATCGAGAGGACTCGGTGGGAGGCCAAGGAGGCTGTTTGGCTGAAAGAAAAGGAGCAGTTCAAGCTCCAGATAGCCTCGATTGAATCTGCGCACTCGGGGGTCAACCTCGAGAACGCCAACCTGAAGTCTCGGGTTGAACTACAGTAATTCAAGGTGGAAATTTTAAAGAAGCAGCTGGCAGGGGAGCCCGAGAGACTCTCGGTCACAATAAAAGTCGTCGAGGCGAAAGGGGAGGTTTCGATGAATCAGGCGATCGATCTCACCTGCCAGACTTTCCACGAGAAATATCCCGATCTCGACCTCGGGTGGTTGTATGAGCTACTGGGGAGAGAAGTATCTGATTTCAGGACTCGGGATACTGAAGTAGGAAAGGAAGCCCCCGCCTCGGGCACTACACCCACAGAAGCCCCTATATACCCTTCTGCCATATCCAGTTAGCCTTCGCCAGATCCCACCTCAGATCCAGCTGCTCAGGACCCTGCTAATGTAAATAAGACCCAATAGGGTTAGACACTTCTGTAATAATTTCAAGATTTCAATAAAGTTTTAATTTCTGAATATTCCGTTTTGGTCAGTTTAGTATCTGCTTTTATAAGTCCCATATCTGTAATATTTATTCGAATATATCACTTAAAAAATTTTCTTAAATAAAAACGTTCAGCTCAGCATAAACAACCATATGGCTTATTGGCTCGGTGAAGTTATTCGAATAAAGAACTTAGAAAAATTTTCTTAAATGTCCAAATAAAAGATTCAGCACAAGTAATCAAACAATGCATTAATTTGGGGAAGGCGTCTGAATAAAGGACTTAAAAAATTTTTCTTCAAGAATAATGCTCGGTATGATTCATAAGCATATAACATGAACATATCCGGTAAAAGATCCCGAGCGTATAACTTAGAGAAAACCACATGAAGCAACACACTCGTCCTGTTTTGAATATCCAAGAACTGATTGGCCCAACATAGACACCCGAATAGAAACTTAGAGTGTATTCCACAAGAATGACACTCGGACGGATACATAAAGAGGGAACTTATATATATTCGGTAATGTCTCTCGAGCATATAACTTAGAAAAATTTTCAATGAATTATACATTTGGTCTGGTATGAATACCCAGGCACTCATCAGTTTGACGGGGACATTCGAATAGGAGACTTAGAAAATATTTCATTAAGGATACCGTTCGGGTTAATACATGCGCCTCTAGTTTAAATACCTTCAGAAAATGCCTTCGAACATGTGACTTAGAAAATTTATTACTTAGATAAATTATCTGTCTCGGATTGATATGCATCCATATGAACTGCTGCATGATTCGGTGAGAACCATACAATCAAATACTCAGAAAAATCCCACCAGCTCATAATTGTTAATTCTGTGCGAATTCTCGAGCGTTTCATTTGTATGAGACATTGTAAATAAATCAGACTATCTTGGTATACATGCCCAAATAAAATACTTAACCAAAACGAGGAACATACCATTTTGTGTTAGACATTTCAAATAGAATATCGAAAATGGATATAATCACCTCGACCCGGATATCCAAATTCGATACTTAAATAAAATAGAAGATGTGTCTCCTCGCCTCGTACGATCGATGTTGATCGTTTGAAATGGCATCCACATTTACCATAGAGAAATAATCAGCAAAGAATCAATATATCATTCTCATTAATCATTAAAATAGGGAAAAACATTTATAGGTCGGTCTTTTAACTAATCCGACTATAAAAATCAAGAACATACAATAAGCACAAATCATAGACAGCATATAGTCCCGAGTCCTGAAATATACAATATAATGCAGAAATAGAATCGAGAATAGTATGATCTTCTCGAATGTTTCCCCTTGATAGTGAGGGCGACTCAGCCTTACTGACATAAAATCTTCTTAGGGTACCCTGGCACCTGCAAAAAAAAACAACTAAAACAAGTAGTCGACCTCGGACAATATGGTCTATATGGCCTCGAAACGATATAGTTCTATGATTGTCAAATACCTTTAGCTCGGAGATGATATAGTCTCGTTGGCCTAAGGTCTTCCTAGAGATGATTTGGTCACGATAACAGATTCAAACCTGAAATCTGTTCATCAGGCGAAGTGGTACAAATAACCTGTCCTAGAATTCATACATCGGGCAAGCAGGTCTACATGGCCTTGAAACAACCTGGTTTCATGATAAATGTCCTTGGTTGGGAGATGATATGGTCTCGTTGGATTAGGGTTTTCCACTTAAAAGATTGGGCTAGCTTCATTACTGAAATCGGACCTGAGTAGAGTACTTGAGAGGGAGGCTCGACGTGTATTCTCTATAGAGAGGATGTTCGGGATGCTAGTCTCAAGATCAAAGGATATATTGCCAAAGGGGTCGGGTCAAGCATAGTAAATTTTCAATCTATCTGCGTTTCACGACTTTTTGATCAAGGTGCCGCTCGAGGTCTCTAGTTTGTATACTCCTGGTCTGAGTACTTGAACGACTTTGTATGGCACTTCTTAATTGGCTCTAAATAACCCTTTATTCGGGACTTTGGTGTTAAAAGTCACCCTTCGGAGGATAAGATCTCCCCTCTGGAAGGTTCGACGTCTGACTTTTTGATTGTAGTACCAGGCTATCCTCTGTTGGTGTGCAGATACCCGAATCACGGCCTCATCTCTCTTTTCGTCTAACAGATCCAACTCTAGCCTTTGGCTAGCCTTATTCTTCTCTTCTGTATAGTCCTGCATTCAGAAGGTCAGGATGTCGATCTACACCAAAATCATAGCTTCACACCTGAAGGCTAATAAAGAGGGGGACTCTCCTGTTACTATTCGGGGAGTAATTTTGTATACCCAAAGAACCTCGAGTAGTTTATCAATCCATACCCCCTTGTGCTCTTCGAGCTTCTTCTTGAGTGCCTTCTTGATCACCTTGTTGGAAGCTTCAACCTACCTATTGGATTGTTAGTGTACTAGGGTCACAAACCTTATATCGATGCAGAACTTTGAATAGAATTCTTTGAACCGAGCATTGTCAAATTGCTTTCTATTGTCGACAACCAATATATATGGAACCCTGAAGCGATAAATTATATTCTGCTTCACAAATCCGATAGTCTTTTTCTCTGTTATGTTGAAGAGCGGCTCTATTTCTACGCACTTCATGAAATAGTCAATTACTATAATGGCATACTTGGTGTTGGCTCAGGTAATTGGGAGTGGCTTTATTAGATCAAGTCCTCATTGAGAGAAAGACCAAGAACTCGAGAGGCAAGTGAGTTCTTCCGGGGGCTGTCTCGAAATATCGTCATAAATTTGATACTGGTGACAAGACTTGACTATTTTGAAAGCATTTTGAGAGATCGTGGGCCAATAATATCCTTGTCGGATAATTTTGTATGTTAATGAACGAGCCCCTCCATGACTTCCGTAGGTTTTCTTGTGGATTTCCTCAAGTACTTTATCTGCCTCATCTGGTCTTAAATATTTCAAGTATGACAGAGTAAATCCACGTTTGTACAATATATTATCAAGAATAGCGTACCTAGCTACTCGATTCTTTATCTTTCTGGCTTCGTTTTGATCACTCGGGTCTCCATACTGGATGTACGATTTTAGCTCCCTCATCCATGTCGGGTTGGGGTCTCTTATAGAGCAACGACAAAATCTTCTTTAAGATCTACACTCCTCTGTGTCAGAAGCTCGATCGGTACTGTAGCTAGAGATTTTCCCTTGAACATCGAGGTCAATTTTATCAGAGAATCGGCCCTGGAATTTTTTGTTCGGGGGAGTTGCTTAATAGTGATGCTCTGAAAGGCCTCCATCAGTTTTTTAGCTTGAACTAAGTAGGCTTGCATGTTGTCTTCCCGAGCCTGAAATTGCCCATTCAACTGACTGGTAATTAACTGAGAATCACTATATACGATTAGATTCTAGGCTCCCAAAGCCTTAGCCAGTTTCATCCCATTAATCAATACCTCGTATTCGACCTCGTTGTTGGTCACTTTGAAATCAAATCGCAGGGAGTACATGACTTCCTCTTTACTCGGTCTTCTCAAAATTATCCCTGCTCCTCCCCCTTGTATGTTTGACTCCCCGTCTACATACATCCACCACCGTGGTCCGAGGATCGGGGTTGCTACTCTCATCTCGATTTTTGCTGACATCTAAAACCTATAATACGGCCATCTGATCCGAGACTGTAAGTTCTGCCACAAAATTTGCCAGTGCTTGCCCTTTAATAGCCCTCCGAGTCTTATAATCAATGTCATATTCACTAAGTTCAATAGACCACTTCACTAGCCTCCTTGACAAATCAGGTTTGTGAAGAATTTGCCTCAGAGGTTGATCCGTCATCATAATTATGCGATGAGCTTGAAAGTAAGGGCACAACTTTCTGGCAGCAACAACAAGTGAAAGGGCAAACTTTTTATGCAGAGTATACCTTGTCTTGGCATCCAATAATGATTTGTTAGTGTAGTACACGGGCCTCTGCACCTTATCCCCATCTTCCTTTACAAGGACAGAGCTGATA
>JAVXUL010165644.1:0-13104 GCA_035590515.1 Trichilia minutiflora
TAATAGTAAACATAAATTAATATTCTTTTCAAGATCTGGTAAAAAATGATAAAGGGAGAAGATTTTTTTTAAATGAGTGTGTAAGTAAAAGGGTGTTTAGATTAAATTTAAGGATAAATATATTTATTTTTTAATATTTTTTGTTAGTTTAATGTAAAATAAATTAATATTTGGCGAATTTTTTAGATTAAAAATTTCATAAAGTGTTTTCTTAACAAGCATTTGGTATGCTTTTCTTTCCTTTTTTTTTTTAATTTCAACAATGTTAAAATTTTTAAAATTATATTTTTAAATTTAACAATTAAAATACAAGATATAAATGAAAAAAATAATAACGGGAAAATTACATTAAAACTTTCTCAAAAACATTTTAATTTTTATATCTCGTCATCTGAAAGTCCAAGAAAACTTGGGATGGTTGGTGACGGAAAGTTGAAGCGATTAGTAAATTGTACAACACAATTTACTGATGAGACAGACATCCAGCGTACTTGAGCTTTCAAAGGATACTTAACATGCGTGGTCCAATTGCATTTTAAAACTTGACTTTGTGTGTCCTTTGAACCTCAAAGTCCATATCACGTGCCTTAGAATTTTTTCCTTGAGGCTCTACGATCAATCAATCAATTGGACACCATTTAATTTCCTTCGCTAACAAACGGCATTGAGAAGCCATTATCACAATTAATTATTTATCGATTATAGTTGAATAATTGTATTTTATATTGGTATTTGTCAATTGTCATTGTTTGTCGATTATACATTGAACCATCATACGATAAGTACAGGAAAAGATTTTTATAAATATTTTCATGCTTAATTAATCTTTTGCAATTATTTTGACTGACAAGAATTTTCAACACAAGGAACAATCATTTTGCTTTTAAAATTAATTCATTCCATGGATAATAATCGTCTATGTGTGGTGAGATGGGTATTAATTGTTACTAATTTTTAAGCAGTGTCCAAATTTGACACAAAATTTCATTCCAATTTGTGCTCTGTGGCATGGATCCCAGACTCCCAGTCAACATTAATGAATTGCTTGACTAATGGTACGTAGACATTATTTGAAACAATAAGTTGATGAATTGTGTACGATATGAATTCATTCTTCTTTGAAAATAAAAAGAGAACAAAGAGAAAGTCGGTTTCATTAATAAGCTATGCTGTATATTGAGTGTGGAAGATTCCAGATTAGGAATAATAAAAATATTCGAATATGGATTATATAAAATAAATAAATAATTAATTAAAATGATTGAATTTAAAAAATATTTATATGATACATAATTAAAATATAAATACGATAAAATTTAAGAAAGATTCACCAAAAATACGAAATAAATATTATTTAAAAGTGATCTGTAAAAAATTTGGATTGAATCCATATTATGAAAATATTAATAAAATATTTATAATCATTATTTTTTTATTTATAAAAAAAAATTATATTTAAATTAAATTTGATGATGGTATCATATAAAAATTTACATATTCTATTGTCTTTTAGTAATATACAATGTTTAGTTTTATGATTTTTATAATTTTAATGTATTACTTAAAATATTTAATTATAATTATTTTCATATTTATTTTTGTTGTTTTATATTAAAATAGTATATTTGCATACTTGTTATTGTTGTTGTTGTTTTATTTTAGATTAATATATTTTTTCTAAGTTTAAATATATTTTATAAATTTAAATACGAATATCTAAAAATTTGAATATTTGAATTTAAAATATTCGTATTGTATTTACATAGCACAAAAATCGGATATTTATATAACTTTAATAATTGTTTTCTTCATTCAAATATAAATACCAATTTGACGATATGTGCTCTGAATTTAAATTTTTGTCAGCCCTCATCAATAACTCATCAAGTTGTTAATATGGATCATATACAAATATTCATCAGTAAAGTCATGTGGTGTAACCCAGATCCAGTCTATGTCCCTTGAAGACTTCCAAGAATCGACAAATATACCGAATAGATTTAAAACTTTATTCACCACACAATAGTTATTATTTTTGTGTTTCAAATCTGAACTCAATCTCCAAAGTCATCTAATACTTCCAAATTAGCTGTGCATACGACCATAAACCATCTATGCACAAAACAAATTAATCTTGAAAAATTATTTATTTATTTTCTATTTTTATTGGATGAAATTAAAGTATTTATGCCCTCTGGGGTGTGTAGCTATCGATTTGTGGTGATGGACCAGACCAAAGTCGATCGAAATGGAAAACATTTACATCACATGTGATGTCATGTGGTGTTGTAGCTCACTTCAGTTTCCTTCGGTGGTCACTTGGCTATCTCATGTACGTTTCTTATTGTGGGGTTATTGATATAGACTACTACCATATAGCCTGTAAAGTTTTGATTTCCTTTATTTCGGAGGGTTTTTCTTTTAATAAGATTTATAAAAATATGAAATAGATAAAAATGATTCAATATTACTACACTAATTTGTACATAGATGAATTTCTTATAAGAATTTATATAGGTACTATAATAGTATTGAACTATGAATTAGTTTAACATTATATGCATATGAACACAAATTTTCTGTATCATAAATTTTCAATCACCCTTCTCTCTATATCATTCATTAACCACTTGGAAATTCTTACCATTTTGAATTTTGTATACATTCTCATCATCGATACATACATAGTTACAATATTCTTGGATATGGATTTTCTTGATTATACACATGCATGGAATCAAAAGAACAATGACTAAAGTAATTGCTTGCTCTATCTTATGTTAAGAAAACTGAATGGAATGATAGACTTCTGTAAAAGAATTGAATGCGCATGGGATGCTAGTCAATGAAGTTTTTATTCTTCTTCTTTTCTTTTCAATGCATAAATCAATGCCTGTTGTTACTTTTCGACTTCCATTATCCGAATGTGTGGCTCATTCAAAAGGGAAAAACACAGTGAGTTATCGTTCTCTCAGTCTCACGTCAATTTTTTCTGCTAGCTGAAGGAAATACACAACACATGTTCTGCCTTTTTTTCTCGCCCTTTCATCTTTTATTGTTTCAATTTAATTATCATGCTACGCTTTCCCATAGGTCATTGTATTGCTCGTCATTTTCCAAAGAAATTTATATATTTTTGTTTTTCATAAAATGATTATCGTCGGCTTATATTGTCATGTGTGAACATCAAATTTTAAAAAAGCTATTAAGATTCAATAATGGATTTTATATGCCTTAAAAAGCAAATAAATTAAAGTTATTTTTAGAATTTTAAAAATTATATATATATGTGTCACGTGTTCCAATCTCTCATTTATTAAAACTATATGAAATGTTTTATAAATCCAATCCTTAATTTCCTTACAAATTAATTTTTTTAATTAATTTATACCAAAGCAAATTCTACATCAAATATGAGCTTGGACTTACAATTTTTTAAATCAGTATTGATTGTTGAACAAGCCCTAAAACCAAATTATAATATATAACATGAGCTCAATGTAAGCACTAAGTGATAAAGTGAATATCTTGTATATATTTCTGAACTATTCAAAAATGTTGAGCCTACATAATAAGACTTGTGGGGACTAAGGTATAAAATAACAAGGATGAAGTAATAATTTATAAGAATTTAATAGTAATTTTTTTAGACAAATAAGGGGAAAAAATTAGATCATACGAATGCACTGTCACTGCTATCGTATTGTTTGTAACTATTTTTTTGGCCTTTAACACAGAGGCTTAGACCCAAAAGAGTGAAATTTATTTTAACGAAAAAGTGAAAAAAAAAAAGAGAGAAAACTTTACTTCGATCATACAGACTTATCCTAAAAATGTTGTGGAAAGGTCTCTATAGGTCAAACAGTGCACAAAAAGGTGTTAAGACTAGACAAAGCACTGTTTAAAAACTAGAAAAATACTATAAAGGCTGAGTTAAGATGGTCATAACTGAGTCCATACTAATATGATAGAAGACTCAGTAACCAGGTAGGCATGTTCTTGGATATTTTAAGCTTGGTAAGCTCATGAGTTACGAGTTGAATAAAATCGTAACGCATAATTAGAGAAAATAAACAGAAACAAAAGAACATAACACGCAAGATTCACATGGTTTAGCATTGAGCCTACATTCACTAGAGACCATCACAAAATATTGATATTATATGAATGAAAAGTTATAAAGGACTCATTATAATCAAAATCATCCAAAAATATAAAGTTTCTTTTGTTCTCCTGTTTATTCATGTTATAGAGGTAATCTTGAGTATAAAGATGAAAGTTTTTTTTTATTTGAGAGTCAGGAAGTGTTAAATATGATATACATAGTAATCTTTTTTTAAAGAGAATAAGTATATAAGAGAGTAGGGACAAACATTTATGGTTTGAATCGGTTTAAGGTAAAATTTTATATCAATCAAAACATTACGATTTAAATTTTAGACAATCTAATAACATATAACAAATTGCATAAAGTGATTTATATTGATTTTGATTTTTAATTTGAACAGTAAACCTAAATTAAAATAATTTATTAATTTAGATTGAATTCAAAATATAAATTTTGGGTCTTAGTTTATTTTTCGATTTAATTTCAAAATGACTAACTTATTATTTCGTTATATAATATTAACAAAATAATTAATATATTATTTTATCATATATATCAATATTATTATATAATAACAACATATATATTCAACATCTATTTAAAAATTTGATTTAATGATTTACTATTTAAAATTAATCTAATTTACAATTAAATCATAATCGATTTTTGATAATAGTGTTTTATAAAATATTAATTCAAATTTTTTTTTTAAATCAATCTAAACTAATCTAATTAAATAGTTTTAATTCATTTAGGTTTGATCAACTTGAATTTACTCACACTTCTACAAATAGCAAGCTTGGAAAGAGGTTATAAAAGCCTTGGAAAGGTTGTTTTGTATTTAAGAGTAATAATGACGTTTTCATAGAAAAGGTTCGTTAAAGGAGAAAGTAAAGTCCCAATAGAGCCTAGAAAAAGAATCCGAAAAGGGTTCCCTGTGATAGAGGATATGGGGTTTACATAGACATAGTGAATACTCATCTCATATTTTTTGTTTTAATTAGAGGTCTTTTAATAATGTAGGGGTAGGGGAATGATTAGGACTGGGTGTCATGCTCTAGCAAGGAGAAGTGTTGCTCTTACCGAAATGACGAGGTAAAGTGCATTTATCCAGGGGTATAGCTGTCATTAAGCACATCTTTAATCATCAATAAGGCGTATTTACATAACCTTTTAGGTATATGATGTATGTGCCCATAATCATTAGTGGTCGGTGTAAAGGTGAAAATCAAGTTATCGTGGGCAATGTGCACCTCTATCATGAACTCTGGAAGACAGGTGGCAGCAATCCAACGACAAATCACATTTTTAGCAAATCAGAGCCGTTTGTATTGAGACATCCTCTGAGGTGATAATGATAAAAATGAGGTATGGAGCTCTTTTGACGTGTCCAACGGAGCTCTGCAGGGACTATTTTAGGTGAGATAATCCTTCTATATCGTGGGATCTCCCAAAAGAATGGAATGGTAACAGTAGTGAGCCCTTTTTATTGGTTTGGTTTTACTTCATGCCTATGTTGTCCTTAATTTTCTTCTCTTTTTCTTCGTTACTGTTTTTTAAAATTTTTATTAACTAGGTCATGGGCCAACTCCTTTTCACATTGGGCTTCATGCTTGTGCATTATCTGAGGGCTCAAATTTATCCCCAAACAATCAAGAGATTTTCTTAAAGAGAATTCATGCAATTGTAATAGAAATGTTCTCTTCTTATTTTATTTATTAAAATTGTGTTATTGGAAAAAGGGTGCAGTGTAGAATGTTAAGATGCTTAGAGAAACACCATCTTCCTTCCGAATGCTGCCCAGCCGAAAAGCCACGATAAATACTATGCTTGAGTTATGAATGCGGTGTCTGACTTCATATTTGCTACGCTTTGAGACACTAGGAAGGAGAAGATAACTTTGAATCCACGGATTGGGCCAGAAACAAGTTCTATGGAATAAGGTCAAGCAAAGCAAATAAAGTGTGCCTTTCTTTAATAAAGTTTCAGCCCAACTCAAGTCTAAGATATGAAATTTTGAATTTTAGTATAGAGTTATTATTCATCTTCAACGGACATTTGAGGGTTTATGTGTGCAAAATTCCTTCAATCATTTTGATTTCTAAAATTTACATTTGATTGCCTACACATTGTAGTGTATGGCTAAGATTTTCATTCGTACAGTTTATTTTTTCAGCTAAACTTTCTATATATAAAAACTATAAAAGAGTATACTTTTCAATCTATGGATTATAATAAATAAAAATATCATTTTTACTCAAATCTCAACTTGATATCCGAGCCCTTACATTTATTTGGCATGTAACAATAGAAACAGTGGAACCTTTCAAGAGTTGAATCCAGCAAAGACTCACAAATAGTCCATCTTTTGTTTTGAAAGCATCAATCAAGCTAATCGAGAACAACTATCTCCTTTGAAAATCACAAGTCCTTCCGTGCATTAGAGTAAATAACCTAGAAAGCTAGATGGATTGAAGTGTAACTCCCTAAAAAAGACTCAAAACAATGATGAATAAAAACTAAGAGTTAACTAAGGGTTGACATTTACAGTTTTGATCGATTTGAGGTGAAATTTTAAATCGATTTAAATATTACGATTTGAATTTTAGGCAATCCAATTCAACTTAATAATAAGTCACAAACCACAATTAATCTAAACTGTATTATAGAATTTGGATTCGTAATTTGGACATTAAACTTAAAATAAAATAATTTTTAATTTGTATTGAATCCAAAAGATAAAATTTTAAGACTTAGTTTACTTTTCAGCCTAATTTTAAAATGATAAACCTATTATTTTATCATATAATATTAATAAAGTAATTAATGTATTTTTTTATATAATATCAATATTATCATACAATAATAATAAGTATATCTAATATTTACTTAAATAGTTTGATTTGTCAGTTTGTGATTTAAAATTAATCCAATCTATAATCCAAATTACCAATAGCGGTTTGTAAAACATTAATTAAGAGATCGATCCAAATTTTTTCAAAGCAATTCAAACCGATCCAAATTTTTTCAAAGCAATTCAAACCAATCCAATTAAACGGTTTGGATTGGATCGATTTGAATTTTCCCACCCCCAAAGATAGCTACCTATGTGAATCCTTAGTATCAAGTGTGGATTAAGCAGGACGAAACTCATATGAGTTGGTTTTTAAAACTTCAATTTCAAAAAAGCATTCCCAACACCATAATCAATTATAAATCTTTATATAAGGTATAGAATACATTTGAGTCTCAATTTTTGCACAAACCATTGCTAGAATTATGCAACTTAAATCTAGAATTCAAAACACTAAGAAGGATAATTTTAGGATGCATGACTAATATAGCAAAATAAAAAACTTGTTAATAGTCTAAGAGCAATAGAAAATATTGTACTGGACTTGATTATAATGGCGTTAGAAGGGCTAGGTGAAAGTTATAACCCACCCCATAGTTGTGAACCTTTAGTTAAGAATAAGAATAATCACACTATAAGAAATCTATATATCTTTACTGAATTATGAAAGTAAAATAGAGAAGCAAACAACCAATACAAATGTCAACCTTCAATTAAGATATTCAACTCAATATGCACAAGCTACAAACTTTTAAAAGAGATCCTAGAATTCGGATTAGAGATTTATACAACCAGCTCAAAGATCAAACAACTTCTCAGAAAATCAGTAAGGTGGTTATAGATAAGAAGTAGCTAATTAACACTCTCAGGGAAGAGCCAAAAGAAGAAGACAAAGAGCAAACAAACCTACTTGCCAATTATATAACAACGTTCGTCATATTGTTGCAAATTATTGGTATAAGTTTGACAAAGAGTTTCAATCTCCATTTGCTAAGAAACCTAAAAAGAAGGGAGCATATGTGGTTACCTCAAACAACTTTTCAAACCAATCATATTACCTGGATAATAGTACCATTGTCACATAACAAGTAGTCTTAAAAATATAAATCTTGCAGCAGACTATTCAAAAGAAAAGTAGCTCACTGTTGAAAATAATGATAAATTAAAAATTACTCATATTGATAACATTGAACTCAGTTTGTATTGTGTATAGGCTGGTCACTCAATGCATCTTAAACATGTTCTTGTTGTACTTAGACTAATAAATAATATACTTAGCATTTTTAAAATAATTCAAGATAATGATGTTCATATATTATTCTTTGAGATTATTATCTAATCAAAGAGAAATTACAGTAAAAAATTTTGATACAAGAAACAATTGAAAAAGGCTTATACAAGCTACTACTATCAACTTCTAGTCTATCTGTCAATTCATCCAAAAAACCAAGGTTTAGTCTAGTTAGAATAAAAGAGTCTATGTTGTCTGAGTGTGTCTTAAGTTCTATTAATAATATAGGTAAAAGTTTGAGAATAAAGAGTGATTTAAATCTATGGCACAAGAGCCTAGACCATCTAAATATAATATATCTAAAGAATACTTTGAACTCTTGTAACATTTCCTACTTAAATTAAAATAAAGTTTCAGATTTATGTAATGCTTGTTAAATGGGAAAATCTTGCAAACTTACATTTCACACCACTAAAACTAAAACAAGTGAACCCCTAAAACTAATTCATTCAGATCATTGGGGACCAGTCTCCATAGCATCTAATCAAGTTCATCATTATTACATTAGCTTCATAGATGACTTTACAAACTTCACTTGGATATTCCCATTGAACAGCAAGTTAGAAGCACTTGAAACCTTCATTGTGTTCAAGAAATAAGCTAACAAGATACATAACAAGCACATTAGGTTAATTCAATGTGATATAGGAGGAGAATATAGAAAATTTGAGTCATATATGAGAGATAAAGGTATAAAATTTAGGTATTCTTATCCCTTCACTAGTTAGCAAAATGAGAAAGCTGAAAGAAAGTATAGGTGCATAATAGAGATGGGTTTATCACTGGTAACACAAGCAAAATGCCTCTTAGATTCTGGTCTAAAGCATTTACCTATTTAGTGTATTTAATAAATAGAATTTTAACATAAATATAACAACAAAAATCATCATTTAAGAGTTTGTACAAGAGAAAACCTAATCTCTCTCTAGTTAGAACCTTTCATTATGAATGCTTTCCTTTTCTTAGGCCATACCACAAACACAAGTTTGATTTTCATTCAGATAGATATGTTTTGATTAAACTAAATCCTTTGTACAAAGGGTACATGTGTCCTCATAAATCTTGAAGAGTGTATATTGTAAGGCATGTAAGATTTAATAAAAATGTTTTCCCTTTTGGCAGTGATGAAAACTACTAAAGAAAGTTTGAAAAGTCTAAAAGTGAATACAGTTTCTAGTCAACCAATTTCTAACACTATCCCTTTAGTAAAAATAAAAAACAAAGGTTAGTATTGATAGTGTATGCCATATAAACCATTCATGTTATTAATTTTAGGGTTACTAAATATTGCAATATTTTATAATAAATAAAAGAAAAAGTTCTTTATTCACATATATATAAGTTATTTTCTTTATTAAATCATATTATATAATAAAGTATATATGTGAATTGTCTAAATAATTCATGTAATAGTTAAATAAAATTATCAAATCTATTCTTTACATAAGTGATATTTCATAGTAAGCATATTGAATATCGTCTATAAATATCATGATATGGTATTAGTGAGGGTGACAATAAGAGTTATGTCATAAGAGCATTAGTATAAATTTATAATTAGAGAACTATTTATCGAACATAACTAAAAGATAATAAATCATATGGTATACATGTAGTCAATGATTTATCGTTAGATTATACTAGTGTGAGAAGAAATCCTTTGACTTGAGACATTAAAGTCGAATCTTATATGGTTACGTATAGGTCATATAGGGTATAAGTATAGAACTAATCATGTCTTATATATAATTTGGTTATATATTGATCATATAAGGATTCAGATGATGGTCAAAGTAGGATCTATTGACTCATTCGATAGGATTGATAATTTTTGCTAACTCTCTTCGAATTCGAATTCTTAGACGAATATTGATAAGTGTCTAAAACAAAGTCTCTAGTCAAAGTTAAATAAATAAATGCCACATAAAGAGTTCATGAGGGTGAGTTCAGAACATATTGATCAACGATTCATAAAATATCAAATTTAAGATTTTTACTTTTTATGAATCCTAATTTGATAGGATTAGACAACAGAAGGATATTTTTCACGCGGTACATACAATTTGAGTAAGATTTGATGAAGAAATTACTTCGTTGTAGATTAAAGACTATGACATATTGTTAGATGCTAATCATAGTTGATAAGTCTAAAATGTTTAGAGATAACTGACATTAATCCACTTTGAACTTTCAGAGTCACAATAATAACCTTGTACTTTAGAAGCTATATGAGAAAGAGAAAATTATTCAGAGAAGGCTAACACCTTCAAAAATAATTTAATGAGTCAAAAAATTAATATATATATGTATATATATAAGTGTTATCTATCTATCTATACGTATTTATAATTCTTTAAGGTGTTAAAGAATTATGATAATTTTGTGTATATTTGATTTATGGTAAATCAAATCTACTTAATTGTTATTTTGATAATTATCTAAGGATATTTTGGTAATTAGACTTTTATATTTGAAAATTCAAATTTATTATTTTAATTATTTATTAGATTAAATGTAATTTTTTTATAATTAATGAAATGGATAAATGATGATTTTTCATTTATTTTAATGCTTTAAAAGCTTCTTTTTTTCTTTTTTTCATGGTCCAAACGTTTCAATCTTGATTGATTATATTTTTGGATAATTATCTAATAAATATATAAAGAAAATGGAAGGAAAATGGTTGTCTTCCTTCTTGCAAAATTTGACCAACATGAAAAACCATAAGAAAAAAATGTTGTTTTTTTTTCAATTTTTCATTGAGAAAAGTGTTTTCTCAAGCTTTCAAAGATATAAAGGGTGTAGATTAAAGAGACTACATATATTTATAGCTTGATCTTTATCAAATCTAAGCTTGAAAGAGGAAAATTTTTAAAAACCGCTTACTTTAGGTCCATATATAGTGATATATAGTTTAAAACTTAAATTTATGCATATTTAGGCCATAGATTCCTACAAATGGTATTAGAGCATGTTAGGATGAATGTTATGGTGTTGATTTACTTGTATTAGACTTGAATTTCCATGATTTTAACATGTATGTGCTATTTTTGGAGTGAGGGTTTAAGGAAATTTTTTGAATTTCATAACATTCTAATATAATTAGAATTGTTTAAATGTGATTTAAAGCTTTAATTGATGTTCAATACATAAGTTGTGTTGATATATACATATTATGAAACTACTATGGTTGAATTTAAATGTTGGAAACCACATATGACAATGTAGATATACTTGGGTTTTATGGAAAAATTATTTTTTTTTCCCAATTAAATCTAACATGTCTAAATGATTCAAAATAGGATTTTGGATTTAATGGCCAGATTTATTGTCATGGTTTCATGTTCTAATTTGATTACAAATGATGAAAATAAAATTTGGGGTATTGATATTGATTTTGCATGAGATGTAAAAGCATCTTTCAAAGTATGTTGATATTGGTAATCAATTTTGCATGAGATGTGAAATTGATATACTAGTGAGGTTGTTTTTAACGTAACCATAATGTAAAAAGGATCAAAGGTGTTTGGATCCATGTGTTATTATATTGGTTATAATGTGAATTGAACTAAAAAAGTGTTTTACATCTTAATTTTGTTTGAATAAATGATGAGATTATTTATGGTTTTGGTAATTTTGGTGAAAAATTGTTTTGTTATCAAAATTTCATAATATGACCATTATGAGTTGGTTATGAAAAATTTGTTTTTCATGTTGAAGTTATGTGTTTAAAATGTTTAAACATATGATTGAATTTATTAGTGAAGGAATTTAAAATATATGCAATTAGATTGCATGTATAACGCATTATGGACAGAAATTATTAAAATGCATAAAAGTGTTTTAAGTCCATTTTAATCATGTAATGTTTTGTGTTTGTTTGTTAAAGCAAAATAATGATTTTGTGTTATTATGTGATATAAATATCAATTTTGCTTGTTGATGCGATATTGATTGTATGATAAATGTATTTAGAGTGTTTAAATACATAAACATACCATAATGTTTTGTTTATGTGTTTAATTTAATTAAATGCATGGATATATATATATATATAAGATTATACATTTGACTAGGTGTATACATGTATATTTGATGTATATGTATACATTTGTTATATATTATTAATGTTGGGGAATCTTAGCGCAGTCTAGCCCACACGTTCAGGCCCACCTCCATATCCATATTCAAGCCCGTTGGACACGTAGCTTATTACCTGATGGATTTCCCGATACAGCGACTCTCCTGGAGACCAACTACGTCATCAGAGAAACATTAACACCTATGGCCTCCTACCCGAGTCCACTACTCCGAAGATTCTCGATCATCCACAGACCAACCTATGCTCGGACTCGGGAGATCCAATGACATGTCCTCTATATTCGGAAGACCAAACCGACGTACTCCCAACCAAGCAGAAGTTCGCGGGTACTCGGGATGTATATGAATCCCGCGCGCCACGTGCAGGCGACTTCAGGATGCTTGCCTAATGTGCAAAGGGCTCCCGAGAATCAGGGGATTTTATTCTCGGGAGAGCTCGAAGCTGCGTTTAGGGGCACGGATGTTCGGACGCTCGGGGGTTACGTGTCAGGTAACAATATTACAATTTCTCATGTTTGTTGACTTTTGCAGCAAGTTGTTCTGAACACACCAACCACGTGGCCACGCATGTCCTAAAATGCAAACTCCTAGGCTTCCATTATGCAGCATCCAAAAATCGAGGATAGTGAAGATCCTCTAACTTTTCACTCATCCCAAGGGATTTTACACAGACTTTGGGCGGGAGCGTCACAGGAACTCCACAAAAAAGGGTAAAAGGTTTATTTTGGACATAGATATATAACTGCACAC
>JAVXUL010165655.1:0-13104 GCA_035590515.1 Trichilia minutiflora
TTCCTGTACCAGAAAAGCAATAAAAATTCATGCCCATGGGAGTGAAGAGTAGAAACCTAAGCCTATAAAGGAAAAAAATATGAAGAAATAATTGCTATAACCCAGTTTGGAAGCTCGCCAACTACCCCAAACAAAGCAATTGATCATAACTAATTCGATTAAAACAAAAGATAAAAAAAAGACTACCAATTGGCTTCGGCTGTCCATGTATTTCAAAGGAATGACACCCATCATTGACATTGCCCAGCCAATAATGGGAAAGAGAAATATCCCTGTTTTGCTGATGAACTTGAAGCCTCTCCCAATAGTAAGAAGAGTGTATATGTCTAAAAAACTCTGATGGTTGGCAACATATACAGCAGGAGTATCTGATGGAGGCAGATTCTCCAGTCCTTCAATCTCCATTTCAAGAAATGGAGAAACAGTCAATGTTGCCCAAAGTTTGGCAATAAAATGTTGAAATTTCCTTTGGTATCGGTCCAACAAGAGCACAAAAGGATGTGCTATGAGCATTGGCACAATTAAAATAATGGCCAATATGGCAGTGATAGCATAAAAGCATATTCCTCTAACTTTGGAGCCCAGTTTAAGTTCTGCACTTTAAAAATTTGGTGAAAAATAATTAGGTAGAAGGCTGAAATTTTAGGAAAGGGGGAAAGAAGTTGAAAGAGGAAATGACTTAAAGATTTTGAGAGGAAACCTAATAACGGATATTTGGAATCAGGAGTCCCAGTTCCAGCAAGTTCAGATCTCACAACTACGTCTCTACACATTTTCTTTTGGTTATGGAATTTAATATCATAGCACGGTCTATTAAGATCCTTAATTTTTGGATCAGAATATGGCCATGATAAACTAGTATGCTTCCTTGGGACGAATAGGAAACCATTTTGAGCAGCTATAAAAGATAAAAGAAAGCAGAAAGATTAAAAAGTTTCAGCGTTATCAGACTAAGTAAATAAAGGATGAACATTATATGTTGTTATAACAAATAGTTGCTAAAATGAGAATAGAGGAAGATCACATTGCAGATAAATTCCCAAAATAGCACAGGTAATTTCATATAAATACTTCAAGAGATCATGAAGGCATATAGTACGTCAATGCGAAGTATATTTTCCACACAGTGATGAGGCTCAAATTGAGTATGATTAAGAAAATTTGATAAAACTGACAGGTAGCACATTATTCATCACACATAGGGAAATAGACAGCGAGCATAAATGAAGTAAAAGCATAAGCTAAAATTGCTATCGACTTACAACTATATGAATTTCTCAAAACTGCCTGCAAACACCCATGTCCTTTATACGTGCACAACTGCACAATAAATACAATCATAAAACAAATTTTAAGGGTAACACATAAAAGTCACAACCATATGTGGCACTCTTATCACATATTATACTGAATGAAAACATGATAGATTGACGGCTACTAAAAGCAGTTTGCAACAGTGTCGGCTGCTCTTCTGAACTTAGCAGATTCTGCTATCCAAGACTACAATGATACTAACAATAAGAAGGGCCAGATGATGCCTCATTTTAAAATTGATGACAACCATAGAGGTTTTTCAAATCATATAATTTGCAGTCTTCATTCACATTAAACACACAGAGCAATAAAAGAAAGCCAAAACAACTTATAGGAATCTTTGAAACAATTCATAACCAACCCTTATATAACAAGTTCCTTTTCGCTTATTGTACTAATTCCCTAAAACTTTTAATTATTAGAATGAATGCAGTTTCAGAACATCAAACTCCAATAGAGCAACTTATTATCTTCAGCGCAGCTGTTGTTGCTCTCTACAATCTCTATGAATGATTGAATTTCACGGTTAGCTGTAGTTAATAGCACGTTCCAGTTTTCTCGCACTTGGGCAAAATCCAAAAACCACAACAATAAAAATAAAAGATGAAAAACAAACACTCATAAGACAGACCAAAACAAAAATGAAAATGAAAATGAAAATTACCGGCGAGAAAGAGGAACTCGTAGACTTTCTAAAACCTGAAGAGAGAGAAAATTAGCAAATAATGACAGCAATAATTAAAAAAAAAAAATTTACGTTAAGAGAGATTACAGAGACAAGGCGGAGTGAGGAGGGAAGAATAAAAAGCGGCGGTGACTTCCATGGAAGAAGTGATAATGAGTTTTCCGGTGGCTTTATATCTTTCTCCGTCGGCCTGCTTATTGATCTGTTGGAACAAATGGTGCTTTTTTTTTCCGTTTAGAATTCGTCGTTGTCTTCTCTCTTGGAAAATATATATTTTTTTAATGTAAAATTTATGAATTTAATATTACGTAGCATTTGGTCCTTCCCATTTTTGTATATTTTTTATTATAATTTTTCAATGTTTTAATATAATTTTTAATTTCTAATAGACATAATAATAACAAATGAAAAATAAAATAAAATTTTTTAATTAATCAAAAATAAAAATAAATGAGAGAAAAATGGGAAATGGGAAATACATCTGCATGCACCATAGCGTCGCCATCATAAGGTTTATCCTTTGGGCGGCTAGACCACGGGAAAACCATGACATCGGGACAATAACATTCAGGTCCTTAAATGTTTATGTTTTCACCTAAATGAAATAAGTTCTTTTATTTAGATCATATAGATCCCTAACCTAGTAAGGTCCACTAAAATACCTACCATTATTTCTCGAATTTTGTTTAGTATTGTGATTTCTAGAAATAAGTATTGCGATTTTAGAGTTATATTACTATAACTCATTGACAAGCAATAGCTCATTGATTCTCTTACTCTATTTTAGAGGTGTTTCTTTTCTATCTTCTACTAAAAAAGTCTAAGTATTTTCAGTTGTTTGACAAATTTGAACCTGAGAACAGACGAAATGGAGGACAGTTATAAAAAAAGGTTTTCTTATTCTACTTTTGTATAGCAGTCTCAATACTTCTGTTCTAATTCTACAATTTTTTTGTTGTATTTTTGAAATTTTCATTGCGTCTTCAAGCTTCTCATATAAAACTCACAAACTGGAAGTTGTAATGGAAGAGGTAGAAATTACAACAAATGAATTAGCGACTGCATGCACCACACTTCTACCCTTGTACTAGTAATCATCATTTCAAAAGAGCTAGAGATCATGAAAAGTGAAACTCACATTTTGCATTTAATCTGGATATTCAACAGGCACTTTACATTGTCATATATGAGGAGGATAAGAACAATTCGTATACAAAAGCAACTTAAACAACCATTTCAGCTTCTTGAATACTGCTAGGGATCCTGATATCTAACCTCATAATCGGCTTGTATTGATCTAGCACATTAGCACCAGCCTGCATCAGATTTCCACCACAGCAGGGACTTGCATAAAAAGCTTTTTAATTTGCATTGTAATGGTGGTCCATCCACGTCAGGAGCATGCCAGACATATCTTGCTGGTATCAACTCATCGAGAACTGCTGCTTTACAACCATGTTGCCCATTCCGTTTTTGGTGTTTAAAGGCACCACAGTTCTGCGCCTTGTGTCCAGATGGACCCATGGGCACCTCCGGGCAATATCCACAAACTCTCACTGGGTACATCATCATAAGCTTCTTGGCTCCTCCACTCATTTTTCCCCATACTTGAAGGTTTCCTCTGCAAGCAAAACCGGTTCTTCTTTGTTGGAAGGGGAAACTATTTCTGGATCAGGTATTTCAGTTAACAATGGTTTCAATGGAGCTTGTGGATCAGGGTCAGGTAAGTTGGTTTCATCAGCATCAATAAATTCTTTTTTACCTATGCGGATAATTGGTTTCCTTCTCCTTTTTGCAGGAAATTCGGGAATACCCACACCAGTTCGGCAGTTCGGATGCAAAGCTCAGTTACTGCTGGAATTCGGGGATTTGAAAATCTCTCCTCATGACGAATACGCTTTCCAAGGTGGTCAAAAAAATGGTATGCTTCAACCGGCAAGAGTACGGCTTCAAGGGTTGCATTTGTCCACTCATATATACCCTTGTGGGAGGAAGAATCTGAGCCTTTGCATGACTTGAAAGGATGCCCAACAGGTCCCACGTGAATTTCGTTACAAAATCTGCGCAACAGCAAATGAATAGTGAAGCGGTCATATATCATCTTCAAAATGGAGGATGAATGGTCAGAAGAAATATATATAAGTTCAATAAAGTATGACTTATGTGGAGATCATAAATGGTCATAGACCGAGAATAATTTTAGTACTATCTATAAATATGGGGTTCAAAAATGACACCATGTGTGAGACTAGTTAAATATAATTCATGACGTCCAAGCTAACACTTAATTGGAATATTTTAGGTACCCAATGACTTGTCAAGTTACACAAAATTAGTTCACGCAGCTGCAAAATAAGATTCCAAGATAAGGAGTAAATGTCACCATTACCCAACAATATAAAAAATGGAATTGAGGACGAAGATGAAGAAACTTACAAGCATGCACAGGAACCACTTTCAAGAGCTTCTTGAGATTGTTAATTAATGTAACCCTTGCATTTAACACATCATAGGCAACTGGTATAAGGTTTTTAACCAGCAAACCACTTTTTGGAGGTGGAATCGGTCTTCTAGGTTAACCACTCTAGCATCTTGTCTCAGATCCACTATAGGAATTGGAAACGGCTTCTTTTCTTTCTTTGAGTACTGCTGAGGAAAATCTGCATTTTTTGGATGATCCTTTCTAACAACCCAAACATAGGGTTGATGCCACTTCTTCGATGGAACTAGACTTTAATTGAAGTTTAAGTTTATTGCTACTTAGCTGCTATAAAAATGTATGAACAAAAATATTAACCACATAAAGTCTATAAGAACCAACAAGAAAGTATATTATGCAATTAGGGGCGGGCAGATGCGATTTGAATTGATTTGAGATAAATTAAATTTCAAATCAATCCGTACATTGCGGTTTAAAAATTAATTAATCTAATCCAATCTGTTAAAATATTACAAATCAATCCAATCCAAATCGTAAAATGCGATTTAAAGTGATTTAAATTCACGATTTGAATTATATTATAAAATTTAAAATATAATAATTGATTATTATCCATTTATAATTTCTCATTAATATTTAAGAACAAATTTTATGACCCTTTTGTGAATAATAATTTTTTATTAATTATTATTATATGAAAAAAAATGAAGACAAACTATATATAACTTGAGATGATAAATAAATAATAATAAAAATTTTATAAGATAACATTAAATAGTTTAGTTTACGGTTTCGTAATTTGGAATTAATTCAATCTATAATCTAAACTGTAAACAACAGTTAAAAAAATATCAATTCATAAGTCAATCCATAAAATTTTCAAATCGACCCAAACCATCAATTTAAACGGTTTGAATTATTTCGATTAGATCAGTTTAAAAATACCCACCCCTATCTACCATGCAATTGTATAATCTTTTCTTATGAATATAAACTACCAGTCATGACAAGTTGGAACCAACATTCAAGGCGCCACAATTACAGAGGAATTTCATTATCTTAGATCAATCTTATTGAGATTAAACAGGTCATAACATGCATTATCAATTCTAGCTAACTCCTCAGAGACAAAATCAAATTAAATTTTAACATTTTCTCCTCGTGCACTTCATCTGTGCAAAATAAACCCTAAACCCTAATGTAACTTATGAAAAGCAATGCCACTTAGATAATATAAGTAACAATTATTAAACAATGCAAAAATAAAACAAAACAAAATAAAATAAAGAACCCTTATAAATCAAGCATCGGTTAACAATTGTAGCATCAAAAACAAACGAAAATGAATATATACGGTAAAAATAAACTGTTAACTTCAAACATATTGCATAACTTCAAAGAATCAAGCGAGCTAAGACCTGAGTGAAGGTTAAGTCGTGAATTCTGTTTAACAATGTAGGTTCCTCCTTTGGGTCGTAGAGAAACTTTTATTTTTCCGCACAACAATAAAGCCATTTTCCCAAAATGGGAATTTTAGCAGACCCAGAACAAGTTCTTCCTGAAGAAATAAAATAAAATGAAATAATTTACGTAATTATTAGAGAAAATAAAAAGATAACAATAAAGCCTTATCCAATATAAATACACGAGGAGAAGAGAGCTTACAGTGTTAATATAAATATAAAATTTGTGATGGTAGTTGAGATTTTACAGAGCTCGTTAACTCCATTGAAGAAGATAGAGGGAAAACAGAGAAGACAACAGAAATTTTTTTCTTCTCTTTTTATTATATATTTTTTTATACTTTTGTTTTATTTGGGGATAATGGATGAGAGACTGATGGGCTTCTACGAGGCCTAAAAACTTGGAGAAGGAATATTTAATTTGGGCCTAATAATAAAAATATTTTACGTCTAGGATCGAAAATTAGCTCAATTCCTAATTAAATTATAAGCTAAAGTAATTATTTTAATTATAAAAAATATATATATTTTTTGAAAAAATATTTAAGACAAACTTTTCAACTAAACATAATATTTATAAACACGTTTTTATAATTACATAAATTATCCAATCTATGTTCTAATCCTCGTAATAGAAACATGTTTGTTCAGCACAAAATAATGTCACGTGCGTATGCATGGAAGTGATCATGCAAGAGCAACCTAATAACCTTCTCCCACCATCCACATTCTTTCTCTTTCACTAAAATTTTCCTTAGATTTTCCATTAATGAATTCTCCTTAAAAACTTCATAATCTTTATGCTCTCCTCCAATCCCTTACATATAACATGAAAAATCTCTTCCTCCCTATCACCCAACAAATTTTTTTAAAATTAAGAAAATTCATTAATTCTTCTGATTCATCATGTCGACCTTACATGCAATAGTACTAGCTCTTTCACTCATTCCATTATCTTTCACGACCTCCTCCACCTCAGTGATGCCGGCGAAACCTAAACGCTTAGTCACCAAACTTCTTCACCGTGACACTCTGTTATACAACTCGAAAAACTCCACTGAAGACAGAGCTCTAAACACTTCAATTGCTCGTTTCATATATTTGTCCCAAAAATCTTCTGAAACTCACGGTGCTCAAGCTCATCTTTACCCTGCCGCAAATCCTGCAATCTCTCCTTTCGGCGTGTTTTACGTTGGTTTCTCCGTCGGCCAGCCGCCGGTTCAGCAACTCGCAGTCATGGATTCCGGTAGTAGCCTCACATGGGTGAAATGCAAACCCTGTGAGCAATGTAGTGAAAGAAATTATGATCCTTCCAAATCATTCACCTACGATAATTTTCCATGCAACTCCAGTTTCTGCTCCAACGATTGTAGCTTGTTCTCAGGCAAATGCACCTACAGAATTCAGTACGTA
Source organism: Trichilia minutiflora (assembly GCA_035590515.1). NCBI lineage: Eukaryota > Viridiplantae > Streptophyta > Magnoliopsida > Sapindales > Meliaceae > Trichilia > Trichilia minutiflora. The sequence continues at coordinate 7,316 of JAVXUL010165655.1, forward strand.
AAAGGTCTTGATTCAGAAGGAACCATTGCAACTGAGCAATTCAGGTTTGAAACATCAGATGAAGGCGAGATTTTTGTGAGTAATGTAGCTTTTGGGTGTACTCTCAAGACGTCAGATTTTAAAGATGAACAATTTTCAGGAGTATTTGGCCTTGGAACAAGCATTAATTCTTTATCTCTTGTTGAGAAATTTGGCTCCAAATTTTCATATTGCATTGGGAATTTGAATGATCCAGATTACAGTTATAACATGCTAGTTTTAGGTGAAGGAGCGATATTTGAAGGGGATTCAACCCCCCTTTCTGTAATTAATGGACTGTACTATATTACTCTTGAAGAAATTAGTGTTGGGGAGAAAATCTTAGACATTGATCCAAACATATTCAAGAGAAAAACAAGCTCGGATGGAGTGGTCATTGATTCTGGCAGTTCATTTACTTGGTTAGCCCCAAGAGCATTCCAAACCTTTCGCGAAGAGATTGAAAATCTTTCCGGCGGATTGTTGACAAGGTATTTGAGGTCACCGGAGTGGCTCTTGTGCTATTCCGGTGACATTAGAAAAGATCTTCATGGTTTTCCGGCGACGTCTTTTCATTTTTCGGGTGGGGCTCATTTGGATCTGGATGCTGAGGCTATGTTTTACCAGGATTCTCCCTCTGCGTTTTGTTTGGCCGTTGGTCCAAGTGATTTCCTCGGTGAAAGTAGAAAAGATGTTTCTATTGTAGGAATGATGGCCCAACAGAATCATCATGTGGGTTATGACCTAGCTGGAAACCAGTTGTATTTACAGAGAATTGACTGTGAAGTTCTTGTTGATTAACTAGACATATGTAGAAAACGTGAAAGAGTGTTGAAAATTTGGTTAAGCTCCCCCTTCCCAGAACACCTGGCTCGTTGAAAAGAGTCTTGCATAAACCTGTTTTCACTTCATCATTTTCTACTACTCTTCTCGAGAAATAAGAAAAAAAAAGATTTAAACTAGACGACATGATTATATTGGATGATCTTACAGTGAAAAGCAAGATTAAAACGTATGCACACAGGAAATCAAGCGAAGGCCACGATATAGTACAAAACATTTAACTTAAATTTACAGCCGCAATGGACTGATTTGCCTCCAACATAAGTTACAAGATCAAAGCAACAAATTGTTTTCACAACCACGTAGCACATAATTGGGTTAAAAACAGCACACTCATTTCAGAAGGGTTTTAACAATTGATTTGACATTCAGTTTCTTCAAATCTGTGTATGATTGTCCACAGCCGACAAACATGACAGGAGCTCCGGAAATATAGACCATTGATAATGCTGCTCCAACCTGGACAGATCAATAACAGTCATACATAAATGTTGGCGCAAATCCTAAAACCAACCCAAAATACTGACAATTTGGCCCACTAGCATGTCTTGGTTTCGCATGCTGGTTTGTAGGAACTAATAGCAATATTCAAGTATCTATGCATATGAGTTATTAATTTACTTACCTTATCATCAATTGTGTCGAATTTAGTGAGTAATATCCCATCTATCAATCGGGGATTAGGAGAGGTCGACAGGTCAGCCAATTTCTGCAAGAACAATGAACGGATATCATATTGGAGAATTAAGGATAATAACATAAAAATTTGGCTGTGAAAACAGTGGATGAAAAGCCTGAATTTCGAAGCCCAACCTGATTGAACTTCGACAGTTGATCAACAGCATCATTCCCAACAAGAGCCTCTCCAACAAACAGGACAAGATCTGGGTTGTTGAGGTAAATAAGCTTTGACAGTGCCCTCATCAGTGGCTCATTATCCTAAAAAGCATTGGTATAGATATTAAAACAGTAGTAAATCATTTACGGCATATGACCATTGGATAAGACAAATTTAAGTGGTTCCTATTCAATACTTGTGTGCCATTTACTTTTGGAAAAGCAAAATGTTCATCATAATTGGCTTGCTGTCCATTATCTTTTTCTCTTTTCAAAAACAAAGTAAACGTAACTCCACCAATTGTACTTACAAATGCTCATCAAGAGTCTTAATATGACTGCATACCTGCATCCTACCAGCAGTATCAACAAGAACAACATCAGAGCCATTGCGTGTGGCCTCCTGGATGGCTTCCTTAGCAACAATTGCTGGATCTTTTTCATAGCCCTTCTCAAATATAGGGATCTGGCAAATACCATTAGAAACTAAGTTTCCATTACCAATAAAGAGGCTAAATAACATTGAAAACATTAGTATTTAACAGATGCTATACCTGGAATCTGCGTGCATGAGTTCGCAGCTGTTCAACAGCTCCTGAACGGAAAGTATCACAGGCGGCCATCATAACACTGACCTCATGCTGGAGAAGCCAATAAGCCACCTGTATGATCGAATTCGAAATTAGCCCACTTGACCATAATGTGCCTTTAAAAAAATACTTAAAGAATCTAACAAGGTAATCGCCTTCACCTTAGCTAGGTTGGTAGACTTCCCAACTCCATTAACACCAACAAAAACAACAACATATGGCTTCCGTTGTTCCTTGGCAGCATGAACATCTCTTAGGATATCAATAGAACGCCTAGGAGTTAAAATGCGAACAAGTGCCTCTTCCATCGCAGCCTGCAATAACAATTAGAAACAAGACATTAGAGAACCAAGAGGAAAGAAAAAGAAAATTGGAGTAATCCAATATTAGAGAACAAGCAATTCAAAATCAATTACCTGCACAGTTGAAGAGACCCTTGTAAAAGAGGCCAGCTTTTTACCCACAAGACTTACTGCCACTGATTCACAGAGCTTCTCAGCTATCTCCTCTGCCTGTATATGTCAGAGCACTAAACTTCATTAGTAGCTTCTTAAGATTAACGAGTGTCAATTAATCTAAACGTTAGAGACAAAATAAAAAATCATGAAACATACCACATTCTTGGTCATGAGCCTATCCTTAAGTGCTTTCAGAGCTGGTTCGAGGTCCGACTTCTCTAAATTTGCCTTTCCAGCAATACTGGGCCCAAAAGAAGGGGATACAATAATTTAACATTATTTAACAAACTGGAACATTCCAATGTTTTTGACACAAATCACAACAACATTCCAAAAAATTAATATGAATTGAAAAACCAAATTGAGTAATCAAAGCAATATACCTCTGGAACATAGATGAAAACCAACCCTTCTTCTTAGCTTCCGGCTGGTTGCCGTTTATCACTTCCTCATCTTCTTCAGATTCACTATCACTGCTGATAATCTCTTCCTTGTCCATCATACTTTCACCATGGTCGGCTGCCTCAACCTCAATATTGCCATTTCCGTCCACAGGATCTGTGAAATCCAATTTGGCTTCTGGAGGCGAATCATCCCAAACTCTATTCTTCTTTGTTATCTTTTTCTTTGGGTCCGGTTTAGGACCCTTGCTAACAACAGTATCAGTTTTCTTACCACCTTTATTTCTTAACTTCTGTAACTTACTTACATCAAAAGCTCCAATATTGGAACTCGTATTTTCTTTACCGTTAGCAACAGCTACCCTAGACTCTTCATTCCCAACACTGTTAGCATTGAAGTGACCGTTCTCCAATTTACGACCTTTCAGATCACCATCCCCTTCATCATTTACCAATCCACCTGCGCTCTTCTTACTTCCTTTTTCGAATCCAGCCTTTTGCAACTGCCCTCCCTGCTTCTTAACATTGTTTACAGGCTTACCCACTTGCTTTGATCTCTTCAACTCATCTGCCCGAGCTTCTGCCTCCTTCCTAATTTGTCTAAACGTTTCATCAAAGTCTGAATACTCTGTTCGTTTTGGATCATAAATCTCGGAAAATGCTTGCTTCATCATAGCCAGTAGTTCATCCACATAGAGCAGATGAAGTATCCGCTGATACACGGCAACAAACACCAGGCCAAGCTCATTATGGAAGGTCCATTTGAGAGTGTATGCTGCCCCAGGAGCATCGTAATTGTAGGATGCTGCACCAGATCGTTCTTCCAAAAGACATGATCGGATCAACGTGTCAATAGGCGATCCTCTCAGAGCATTTCCCAGCTCTTTACATGTCCAAAGGATTAACCCTCCTCTGGTAAAGATCAGCAGCTGCTCCAACATGATGGACTTTTAACAAATATTCTGCCAAAAAAATCAGGAAAAAATAAAAATTTAATACCATAAAACCAATTAGATGCTACAAATTTCAATAATTTAACACTAGAAACACAATCAGATGCAGCATAAATCAAAATTCCAACACAGAAAACTTTATTAAACAACCATAATTATTCCAAAACCTACAATCAAAAATTGATTAAAGTTCAAATTAACATTTCAAAATCCAGAGCTTCGATTCCAGGCCACCAAATACAGCACAAGCTTAAACAAATGTATAACAACTCCCCGAATCAACTAAAACTTTTCAATTAAAAAACGAAAAATGGAAAAATAATTGAAAAAACCTAAAGCGCAATAAAACTCCCAACGACAGACGATCAACGCAACAGATTTCGCCCGATTTTCATTTCAAATCAAGCGATTTTTCTCCGATTAAAAATCAAAACCTCACCAAACATAAAAAAATAAATAAAGATCTAATCAAAAGCCAAAAGACACAAACCCGGAATCCAAAGATCAAGAAATTTTCTGTTCCTTTCAATAAATCCCAGAAGAAAAAATATACCAAACCACATCATTAAAACGCAAAAGATGTTGGATTCGTGAGATTCGAGGAAAACATCAATTACTTACCGTCCGGTCAGTCTATCGAAATCCAACACAAAATAGAAAAATGTATATGAACAAAAGAGAAAAATAAGGAGAAAAAAATTAAGAGACACAAGAAAGAGAAGGGAATTGAAAGGGGAGTGTTAAAAATGTTGGGCTATAAATATTGAGGAATTTTATTTTATTTTATTTTTATTATTGTTTTAACCGTTGGCAGTTAACGTTGGGTGTGTAGATATTTGACTTGGTTTCCTTTGGGCGGTGGATAGATTAGAGCACGCCACTACGCTGCCTCGTTCCGACAAACTCGAAGGCGAAGTTGGGGCCAGGGATAATAACATAAAAGTCCCATAGTTTATGTTTTTTTACAATAATAAAATAAACTATATTTTTATTTATAAAATTATAAAAAGTCACGACTTATTATTACTACAATTAGGATTCATAAGGAAAAATTAAAAGAAAAAAATAATTTAAATTCAATTCTAATTCAATATCAGTGAAACTTAAACCATAAATCTCTTATACCATCGTTAGAGATTTTATTAAATAAATTTATTATGGTGTAAAATAGTTTGAGTGTTTAAAATTTTATGAACTGAAATTTGATGAGTTAGTCCCCCAAACTCAACTTGTAAGGTTATACTTTCAAGTTTTACAAGATAGTAATAGATTAAAAGTGATATTGGGTGTATTTTTTGATAAGAAAATTATAATACTTAAACCAGAAAAAAAAATATATAATAAGAGAGAGGGGAGAAAGTTATGCAGTCCAAAAGTCATCACCAAATAAAAAATCCCTCCTCTTCACATTTTTTTCTCTTTATTCTTGATTATCAACTTTCTTGAATATGATTTTCTATCGAAAAATTGAAATAATAGAATCTTTTTATCCTTAGAAAGTACAGTATTTCAGTAATACTCACATCATATCAGATCTTAGAATTATAAAACCTGTCACTATTATATCGTTTAAAGTTGACAGTGAAGTGGGGTTGAGGCCCTATGCCCTAGAATTTTTGCTAGATTTCCTAAGCATGCATAAAGGTAAATTTTCAACTTTTGAAAAATCAAAGCATTTAAATGATCAAA
>JAVXUL010165666.1:0-13103 GCA_035590515.1 Trichilia minutiflora
GGATCTACAAAAGAAAGATTGGCAAGGATGGTAAAGTAGAGACTTATAAAGCTAGACTGGTGGCCAAAGGTTATACTTAGAGATAAGGAATTGACTATAAGGAAACTTTTTTAGCAGTATCTATGCTAAAGTTCATTCGGATTCTACTTGCTATTGCAGCTTATTATGACTATGAAATATGGCAAATGGATGTAAAAATAGCCTTTCTCAATGGTTTTATTGAGGAGACCATATATATGCAACAACCCATTGAGTATATTTCAGTAGATAGTCATAAAGTATGTAAGCTACATAGATCCATATATGGATTGAAGCAAGCTTCCAGAAATTGGAACATACGATTCGATGATGCAGTTAAATCATTTGGCTTCATCAAGAATGTTGATGAACCATGTGTCTATAAGAAGGAAAATAATCAGGCTATCACATTCCTTGTACTGTATGTCGATGACATCCTTCTCATAGGAAATGATGTGGGCATGATGAATGAGGTTAAATTATGGTTGTCAAATGTGTTCTCTATGAAAGATCTGGGAGAAGCGACTTATATTTTAGGTATTCGTCTCTATAGAGATAGAGCGAAATGAATAATAGGTCTTTCTCAGAAATTGTACATAGATAAAATACTAAAAAAGTTTAGTATGGATGACTCCGAAAGGGTTTTTTACCTTGCAGTCATGGTGTTCATCTCTCGAGGAAGATGGAACCTAAAACTGATGCTGATCGAGAGTGTATGAAAAGGATTCTTTATGCTTTAGCAATAGGTAGTCTTATGTACGCTATGCTATGTACAAGACCTGATATAGTGTATGCTGTGAGTATTACAAGTAGATATCAAGCAAATCCTGGAGAACAACATTGAACTGCGGTTAAAAGGATCCTTAAGTACTTAAGAAGGACTAAGGATTTGACATTAACCTATGGAGTAGGTGAGTTAAAAATTGAGGGTTTTACTTATTCTGACTTTCAGTCAGACGTGGATGATAGAAAGTCTACATCCGCTTTTGTTTTTATCTGTAATGGAAGGGCTGTTAGTTGGAAGAGTTCCAAACAGACTACTACAGCTGACTCTATTATAGAAGCTGAATATGTTGCTGCTTCTGAAGTTGCAAAAGAGGATGTCTAGATTCGGAAGTTCGTGAGTGAACTCGGTGTGGTTCCTTCCATTGTACATCCAGTAGCTTTGTACTGTGATATAATGGAGTTATAGCTCAAACTAAAGAACCAAGGTTTAACCAGAACCTTCTAAAAGAGGGCAAAATTATCATTTCCTGTCGATTCGATCAAACGAATCGGGGGATCCGTTTGAACGAATATGAATTTGATTGAATGAATTGATTTTTGATCGAAAGAATCTGACACTTTCGAAGTTAGAGAGCTTTCTAATTTTTTGTTGGAATGATCTAATATTCGTCCGAGCGCAACCATCGATTCGATCGAACAAATCACTATTCGATCGAACAAATTTGGGACCAAAATTTTTCAGAGAGTTCCTCCAAATTTTGTCTGAATGATCTGCTTTTCGTTCGAATGAAATGTTCTATTCATTTGAACGAATTGTACATTTTCTCCCAAATCCTTCCCTTAATTGAAAAATATCATTGGGATCCCACTTAAAATAAAACTAATATTTAATTTCATAAAGGTCCCTACGTTCACAACCCAAAAACTTCATTTTAAGCAATTCAACTCTCAAAATAATTATGAAATCATGTCCACATGGACACGGGGTATAGGATGGATGCAAATACTTAAATAGTGAAAAATATAAAAATTACAAGTATGCCCTCGAGGCTTAAACACGGGGCTCACAATCAACCTGATAGAGAGCACCCAGGTGAGTGGAGACTTCACAGGTGGGGCTAGTGTATGGATTGCATTATTGTAGTGATGTGATGTGATTTAATTACCTGTAAGTCTCAAGGGTTAGTTATGGATGTCATCACGTGGCTAACTCGAGGCGAACGTCAGTGATGAGCATGTTTTTCTAACAAATACTTGCATAATTTTACTTTCATATTTTGAATTAAAATTTATTATAAACGTCATCATTTTCTTCTACATACAAACCCACTGACGGTCTCAGGATGCCAAGGGGTAGGGTAATCTCCGAAAAAGGGAGCCAGCCCAATGATTTTGATATATGTTTTGAAGTTTTCAAACTAAGTGAAATATTTTAAACCAAATAATTTTATAATATTTTCTAGTATGCTTTCTGTCTATTTTAGAATGAGTGCTATTTATTTATTTAAAACTTTAGTTCACTCACTGAGTATACCCCCGTATACTCATTCCCCCCACTCTTCAGTTTTAGGTCTATATAATTAGCAACGCTCTCGATGGTGGTGATTCTTTCAGGTTCTCAGGTATAAATAGGGAATTGAGTCAACTAGATCAGTTTGTAGTCCACTAGATTTACATTTTGAAAACTTATTGCGTTATTTATTTTCTATGGATTGTAAAAAAGATTGTAAACTATATTTGAATTCTAATGTGGATGGATTGACCACTTTGTTTAATATTTTGATGAACGTTTTATGAAATCACTTGTACAATTTGAAGTATTTGAGGTTTGATTGAAAAACGTTTCAGAGCTTGGACGTTTTGGATGGATTTATTTGAAAGTGTTGCATAAATATTTTTGAAATAGGTTTATAAAGGCCTTATAGGCTCTCAAGGAGTATTCTGGGGTAATTGAATGCGCCTTAGGAGTTTGTGATAATTGTTACGTGTGGGACCCACAAGTTAGGACATGACAAAAATGACCTTTATACGTTTTGTATTTACAAAATTATATACTCCTATGTATTGTAATACATACATGAGGAAATACACTCAACATATAACAGATGTTAAGGTACAATAATTGTGAGATGGCATAACATCTCAATTCAAATAGGGGTAGGTAAATTCAAATCGATCCAATCCAAACTTATCCAAATCACTTAATTGGATCGATTTAAATTAGTTTAAAAAAATTTAGATCGATCTCTGGGTTGATATTTTACAAATTGTTATTATCGATTTGAATTATGGATTAAATTAATTTTAAATATCAAACCTTTAATCCAAATAGATTAAATAGATATTGTGTATACTTGTCATTAATGTATGATAGTATTGATATTATATGACAAAATAATAAATTTATTATTTTAAAATTGAGCAAAAAAATAAATTAAGACATAAAATTTTATCTTTTGAGTTTAATCTAAATTAATAAATTATTTTAATTTAAAATAAATGTTCAAACTAAAAATTCAAACCGATCCAAGTCACGTAATACAATTTAGATTGTTTGTAATTTATAATATACTATTATATTAAATTAGATTGTCTAAAATTTAAAATACAATATTTAAATCGGTTTAAACTTCTCAAATCGATTCATACCGTAAATATTCACCCTTAAATTCAACATATGCCCTTAAGGCTATTTATAAAGCAATAAATCTCCAACAGTTTTTGTTTATTGTCGATTTTGGATGTTTTCTTCAATAATTGAATGCCTCTTTTTATTTATTTATTTTACTATATTGCCCCATGGAACCAGTTGAAAATTATCTTTATTCCTTAGTTGAGGTGAAATTTAATCTGTTATATCCCACCTCATCAAGTACATGTGGATCTTAAAGTTGATTCCCTTAATTTCTTTTTGTATTTGTCATATTGAAATAATTTTCCACAATTATATTCTTCTCTCTGTGAATTGTTGAAAAATATTTCTGAAAAGTGTCTATGTTCACAATTGGCCAACAAAAGCAAGTGTCCGTTTACGACTTCTTCTGTCTTGGAAAATTCATGAAAGCAAATCAAACCATTTCTTTACACGTTAGTAGTTGAGTTTGAAATAAAAGTCGATTTATAATTACGCAATAATGACCTGTGATCAACTGCAAAGAATATTAGGCTCCATTTAGTTGGGAGATAAAATATTTAAATATCAAATTCTCATATAAAAGTATGTGAAAGAATATTAGGCTTCATTTAGTTGGATTGATCAGAAAAACTGTAGAAGCAAAGTGAATAAACAGAAGAGTTCGATTTTCTTGATGACTAACTAGGATCCATTTGGTAATTTTTAAATTAATGATGTTATGGGATGAAAGCTTTGCAAAATATGTAGAAGTCAATTAATTTTTAATACAAAAATTAGAACTTCTGTTTCAACAGTTAACTGTACTCCTATACCCATGCCATAAATGTAGGAGTCAATTAATTTTTAATTTGTTAGAGATAAGGCCAATGGATAAATTTCTAGAAGATAAGGTTAATGGATGTTGATGGATATGAAATTTCTAACGTAGATCACCGATTGTGAGATAAGGATGTTGTCCACTAGAAAATTAGATTAATAATATACTAGCTAGTTTCTCGTCATGTCAAAAAGAAATTATGAATATGAGTAGTTATAAGTATACAAAATTTTATAAAAATATAAATTAATTTAATAGAATTATATTATTATCACAGGTCTCATATTTATATGATAATCAATTATATGTATCTTAAAGCAGGTTCCTTTAATTTCCTTTTGTATTTGTAATATTGAAATAATTTTCCACAATTATAATGTTCTTTCTAGGAATTTATCTAATACCTATATTCACAATTTGTCCACAAATCCATTTACATGATGCTACAAGAAAATAAATTAAAGAAGAAGATGATGATGGACTTTTTCTGCCTTGGAAATTTCGTGAAAACATTGCAAACTTTTTCCTTTACACGTTTTAGCTGACTTTGAAATAAATGCCGAGTTATAATTACTCAATAATGACCTGTAGTCAATTGCAAAGAATATTAGGCTACATTTGATTTAGTGTTGTGGTCTAATAGTTTTGAAGCTGTGGTTATTGTGAAATAAAATATTTTAATATCATATATTTATATAAAAATATGCGAGTCCCAATCAAAATTAATGTAATCAAATATTTTAATGAAATATTAAAATTATCATAATAATAAACAACGATATTAAAATTATTAGATATTTGTTATTTTGATGAGATACTATTACAACGTAAACAAATTTTTAATAATCCTAGCAGGCTATAAAGTTGGAATAATTTATCAGAACAACTGTAGAAGCAGAGTGAATAAATGGAAGAGTTAGATTTTCTTGATGAATAATTAGGTTCTGTTTAGTTTTGTAGTTTTTAAATTATAATTATCATTGGGAAGGAAGTTCCATAAATATTAAATATTAAAATAAAATTATGAAAATTTCATTGAAAATCAAAGATTTAAAATAGAAAAATGGATAATAACATTATTACATCATATTGACATTTTACTATTCCATAAAACCACAAACCAACACATTATTTGAGATGGATCTACATCTATCAAGGAGAATAAGGTCTAGCAACTAAGTACAAGTCCTCCTTTCTTCGCACAATTGCTCCAAAGACTTCAGTCATGTCAAGTTCTTCTGGTTTAATCCCATCAGGGAGTTTCCAATCAAAATGGTAGAGCAGTTGAGCAAGAGGAAGCTCTATGTTATGCATACCAAATGATACACCTGGACACATTCTCCTTCCAGCTCCAAAGGGAGTATATTCAAAATTATTCCCCTTGAAATCTATAGAACTTCCACTAAATCTTTCTGGAATGAAGCTCTCAGGATTTTTCCAGTTGTCAGGATCTCTTCCAATTGCCCATACATTGACAAAGACTTTTGTTTTGATGGGTATTTTATAACTATTAATCTCGCATTGTTCCCTGCATTCTCTTGGAAATAACAGAGGAGCAGGAGGGTGCAACCTCATAGTTTCTTTGATGACTAATTTTAAGTAATTTAATTCTTGAATATCTGTCTCACTTATTTTCTTCATTCCTTTTATCTTTTCTCTTACCTCTGCTTGAGCCTTGTGGAGCACTCTAGGATTTCTCATCATCTCTGACATAGCCCATGTTGCTACAGTCGATGACGTATCTGTTCCGGCAGTAAACATACCCTAGATCAACAAAATTTAAATAATTATTTCAATTTTTTTATTAAGAATTTTTATATTAACCATTTATAAAATAAAATTAATACACTTACCCAGACCACAGCTTTAACATCTTTTGTGGAAAGAGGAATCTCAAGGCTTCCACTGTTTTGAAGCCTTAGCAGAACATCAACAAGGTCTTCCTTCTCCCCTTCACCTTTGCTATATTCTGTGCTCATAATTTTCTTGTCATGCTCCAAAAAAATGTTGTCGATGATCTTCCTGGCTTCGTCATGAACCTTCACGACTTTGGCTCTCATCCCACTAAATATATGAAGAAAGTTCATGCCAGGAAATATTTCAGACAGGCTAAAACCTCCTGCAAGTGACAACAAAAGCTTGGTTAACCCAACAAAAGCAGGTTGTTCTTTATATTTGTTGCCAAATGCTGCTCTACAAAGCATGTTACTATTAAATGATTCCATCTTTTCAGTTATATTTATTGGAGCCGAGGATGCTAATGACGCCTGAATAGATTCAATAAGATTCAATGCCTCCTCTTCACGAAGAGAACAAAATGATTGAACCCTTTTAGTGCTTAACAATTCTAATGTGCATAGTTTCTTCATTTGTCTCCAATATTCACCATAAGGTGCTGAGACAATATCTGTGCCAGCATTAGGCACCATTTTCGTTATCAAAAGCTCTGGCCTCTGTGCAAAAACAAGATCGTGTGTTCTCATCACTTCTTCAGCCATTTTTGGAGAGGACACAACAACTATCGACATTTTACCAAGTTTTAGATGCATCAATGGCCCATATTTCTTGGCCAGTTCAGCAAGTGCTTGGTGGTACAATTTGTGCCCAATCAAATTGTGCAAATTTCCTATAAGAGGCAGCTTTCGAGGTCCAGGGGGCAATTTCTCATTTGTGGTTTGTGATTTGGTTCTTCGGATTTTGCATGCTAAGTTTTCAAAGAATAATATGAAGAAGAGAAGGAATGTTGTGAAAGAGAAGAGAATTTGGAGCTCCATATTTTGTGAATGTTGAGAAATTTGGGATTTTTGTGTACATAGGCTCTTAGATTCGCTAGATTGTCCCCTATAAATATGCATTCCTAGTAAGTTGAATGTTCACTTTCATGGTATTAATTTTATTTTAAATTATATAATTAAAAACATGAGGTACGAGGGACGGTTGCGAATTTTAATTGCATACAAACTATTTCTTTTTATTATTATTATTATTATTATTACGTAAGAAGTGCATCAATTATTTGATAATTAAAATTAATCTCTAAATATTTTAGAATAAGTCGGCAAGAAGTCTTTGGACAATAATAAAGGAAATTACCATAGAGTCTTGTCGTCAAAATCTCTTCACAAATTCCCATTAATGTTTCAGTTTTTTCCTTCTAGTTCTTCCTCTGGTAGATTTACTTGTACAGCTCCGTCATTAGATGATCTTCTTTTTCTTTTTAATTAGATGTATCTGATGAGTTAAATTCTATCAACTCTGATCCTACTTCAGTACCAACAACGGAACCTGCTGCTGCTTCTAATTATCAGAAAATCCTTATGCTGCATATTTGTCGCCAAACTTACACAACAAAATTTTCCAAAGACTTTTCTTCTTGCAATTTCATTTACTTGCCAACCAAACGCGTATTCACTAATTTGAACGTCAAAAGTGCAATGCTACCAAAAACTTGACCACCCAAATCATATCTTGTGAACGGAATATTTTTATTGACCCAGGAGATAGACATTACATCAATAATTATTGCTTGTTGATCTTTGAGGTAGCGAAAATTATAAGGCAATAGTTAGAATTCAGTACATATTCGAAAAATGAGAATTTTTTTGAGCATTCTATAATTTGAATTATGTTTTAAATTTCAATAATATTTTTTAAATTGTAGATTAAACCTCATCAAACTCCCAAGAGAGTTTCTCTTTTGATTTTAAAATCAAATTTATTATAAATATTTTCTTCAATCTCCAAATCAGAAGAATCGATTTCATCCTTCAATTCACAATACTTACATAATTCACAATAGCATATGATTTGAAGTTACAATGATTTGAAATGTCTATCATTTATTAAATTTCATGAATTGACGTATTCCTTATCTGTTCATGTGTTGGAAATTGCATTTCTTTTACTTTTATAATTTCCACTAAATTATATGTTTATCAAACTAGACATATAACTTCCTATTAGTATCAATTGTGATGTTGGGATTGAACTGCTATACAAAAAGATGAAAAGGTCATAGAAAACGAAAGGAGCAATTTTAAAACGTTTATACACTTTAAGTTTTATTACATATCTTCCAAGTTTTGTATTAAAATTTTAAATTTTATGTTTGATTTTTTAATTACAAATTGTCGATTTTATTGGTAGCGTTTCAAATTTTCTATTAAGATTTTGAAATTATGGTATTGATTTCGATGTTACAACAATGTAAAGTAACCAAGTCAATCCTTAAGACACTTGGCATATTAATCACAAGAATTTTTTGGATTCTCTTTTTTCTTATTTATTCTCAAAAAATATTGAAATTATACAAAATCTAGTTAATAAGATAAAATAAAAATAAGCAAAATACAAAAATTTAAACAAAATTAATTATTTTAAATATACATATCAATAAATTATTAAATGAGAAGTTACAATTTTGATCTTTTATAAAAGTTAGAAAATAAAAGTTAATTAACAAAATAAATAAAACAAATTAAAATTATTGATGGACAACAAAGTTAATTAGTATGCTTATTATTTCATGGGCAGCATATACATGAACTCATATCAGTATATTAAATGTTAAATTCAATATTTAAATATTAAATTGAAATTGGAATTGAACATTTTTTCAAATGGGAAGAAAGACAAGCATTTACCACTAAATTCTAATAGATGGAAATCCATTTTAAATGGGAAGTAAGGTAAGCATTTACCACCAAACTACTAATAGTTGTTAAATAATTAAATAATTTAGCAAATGTTTGAAATTGCAAAAAAGGAAGTGAAATCGCACTTGATAAGATGGGTGCTTTTGTTGTAAGAGTTTGATTTGGAAATCAAAGACAAGAAAGAAGTGAAGAACGTTGTTGTAGATCATCTATCCCACCTTTCTTTAGAGTAAAAAGCAGGTATTGAGGACCGAGTAGATATTGATGATTTCTTTTTTTATGAACATTTGTTTTCCCTTGCAGGTTCTGAAAGCACAAGCTATTCTGGAAAAAGCACAACCTGTGCCAACAAAAGCACAATCTGTGCAACTAAAATAGAAGTCAGACTTGCACTCTACTACTCTTTGTAGACTCTTATGTTTATGTTTTCATCAACATCGTGGTATGCTGACTTGGTTAATTACCTAGTTTTAGGAGTGCTACCACCAGATTTCTCAACACAACAAAGGAAAAAATATTCTTTTTAGACATGAAACACTACATGTGGGAAGAACCTTACTTGCTCAAGAGATGCAATGATGGTATAATAAGGAGATGCATACTACAAGAAGAGGTTGGGGATATCTTGGGTCATTGCCACTCCTTAGCTTATGGAGGTCACTTCAATCCAAACAAGACAGCAACAAAAGTGCTTCAGAGTGGATTTTATTGGCCAAATCTCTTCAAAGACGCTAGAAAATTTGTGCAAACTTGTGATCGCTATCAAAGGGCCAATAGGACTCTCTCAAGGAAATATGAAATGCTGCTTCATAGTATATTGGAGGTCGAGATTTTGATATATGGGGATTGGATTTCATGAGACCCTTCCCCTCTTCACTTAGCAACAAATACATCTTGGTAGGAGTCGACTACATATCCAGGTGGATGGAAGACGTTACAATGCCAACTTGTGACTCTAAGGTAGTTCTAAAATTTCTCAAGAAAAATATCTTTATAAGATTTGGGATACCTAAAGCTATTATTAGGGACAGAGGGACTCACTTTACTAACCGCTCCTTTACCAACCTTCTGCAAAAATATGGTGTAACTCATAAGATGGCCTTAGCATATCACCCATAATCGAATAGCCAAGTAGAAATCTCCAATAGAGAAATCAAGAATATTCTAAAGAAGATAGTGGGTACTTCGCGAAAGGATTGGTCACTCAAGCTTGATGATGCTTTATGGTCATACCGAACCATATACAAGACATCGATTGGAACAACCCCTTTCCAACTTGTGTATGAAAAGTCTTGCCATTTATCGATTGAACTATAGCATCGAGCTTATTGGGCAATTCAAAGGTTGAATTTTGATTTAAAGGAAGTTGGTGAAAAGAGGAAGTTACAGCTAAATAAGTTGGAGGAGATACGGCTCGATGCCTATGAAAGTTCAAGAATCTATAAAGAACGAACGAAAAGATGGCATGAAAAGCACTTGGAGCATAGACAATTCAAAGTAGGATATCTTGTGCTGCTATTCAATTCGAGGCTGAAGTTTTTTCTAGGAAAACTGAAATCAAGGTGGTCTGGCACCTTTAAGGTACTTAAGGTGTTTCCCTGTGGAGCTGTAGAAATTGGGAACAAAAAGTCTAGGGCATTCAAAGTTAATGGCCAACATTTAAAGTCGTACCTCATTGAAGAACCAGTTGAGAAGGAGTGACTTACCCCTTTTTCGAGCCTCCCACCTGTTGAACCAAGGACATAGTTGAGTTATAAACTTAAAACTAGTGCTTCTTAGGAGGCAACCCAAGTTTTAAATTTCCTTTCTTTTTCTACTTTTGATTTTCTTCAATATAAATATAAATATTTAGGACACATTTTGCATTCATTTTCTTCACATTCATTCACTTATTCCAATGCATTTTAGTGACTTTTGATGATTTTTCCTTAGCCTTGCATTTATTTTTATTCTGGTTAATTTTGCAGGAGTTTTGATTATTCTGGAACCAAAGAAGCTACTGGAGCAAAAGTACAGCTTGTGCGAAATTACAACAGCTTGTGTAAAATTACGAAATTTCACAACTGACATCAGGCTTTTTAATTGATATGGCAACCATTCCTCCTCTGGTATGTTGGGTTCTGAAACCTAGGTCAGACATAGTATTTATTCAACTTTTTACCTAATTTGGAGTATCTTTGGGAACATCATTGGAATTGCTATCGTGAGAGAGAGAGAGGAAAGGATCAAGTTGCTACAAAATCGAATCTATGAGTCACTTGAGCTGGGATTCTCCTCCTTCAAACTGAAATCTACTTAGTTCTTCTCTTCTTTTAGTTTATGCTACATTGTTTCTGGCTTATACTTTTATTTTTTGAATCTCCCAATGAGGGAGTAGTAACTTTTCTTGGGTTTCAAAGTTGGATGTATCACTTTAACCCATCTGTAGATCAAATCTGAGTTTTTAAATCTTGAGATCTGATTTATTTTATCTTGATTTTCTATTCTGCGATTTATTATGCTTGCTGGGTATTAAACATGCTTTGCTTGTTTTTAAATTCTTGATTGACGAACCGAGAGGTGAAAATTAACGATGGAAAACCAAAACAGAAAACAAACAAATCTGGGGCTAGAGATAGGATAGATTTGAGAGAAGAATTTTAAGTTAAATACAGAACCTAAAGGGTTGGGGATTGGTCTATGAGCCACGAGAGTATGACTTAGCCATTCTTTTCAAAACATCTTCGATAGCTTGAGAGAGGATCTTAGAAAACTTAAATTTAACTTCATTCATATTAAATAAATCTATTTTATTGATTAATTCGGAGTAAATCCACAGTAAGTTGAGTGTGAACCTTACTTTAGAATCCGTTTACCAACTATTCGATTTTTAATCCCAATTGACCTATTAACACTTTTCCTTGCATATTTTGTGCTTTCTCTTTGTTAGTTTAACTAGATTATTTAGTTTAAATTCTTATTACAATTTCATAAACAAATTTTATCAAGTTGTTAGTCCAAATATCCAATCGATTTTAACCTAATAATTGTGCAAATACTCCTTGCGGATCGATACTTTTATATTCTATACTACTTGTGACAATGGTTTTTTTTTTTATGTTAGTAAAACTAGGAAGCCAATGTGTTCTATTAAAGATAATTGACCTGAGGGCCAAAGTTATAAAGTATGATACAAAGTGAGTCAAGATAATTTCAACGTTATATACTTGTTTTAAATCTTGTATGTTAATTTTCAATATTACTGACGTATAAAAAAATAAAAAAAAATATATGATAATCATAAAATGAAGTCGTTTGTGTATCCTACGTGGACAAATATGCAAAATAACGTTGTTTTGACAAAGAAATTTGTGACAGAATTCTGTCACAATATGATAAATATAATTAAATATTATTGACATTAAAAAATAAAAAAATTATATTATAATAATAAAACGACGTTGTTTTGTGTATCTTACGTGGACAGATAGGCAAAATAACATCGTTTTGATAAAGAAATTTGTGATAGAATTCTATCACAACTACTAGAAATATAATTAAATATTACTAACGTATAAAAAAATAAAAAATTATATTATAATTATAAAATGATGTCATTTTGACAAATAAATTTATGACAGAATTCTGTAACAAATATTATAAATATAATTAAATATTACTAACGTGTAAAAAAATAAACAAATAATATTATAATCATAAAACGACATCGTTTTGATAAAGAAATTTGTGACGAAATTCTGTCACAATATTATAAATATAATTAAATATTACTGACGTGTAAACAAATCAAAAAATTATATTACAATCATAAAACGACGTCGTTTTGTGTATCCTACGTGGACAGATAGGCAAAACGACGTCGTTTTAATAAAAAAATTTGTGACAGAATTCTGTCACAAATATTATAAATATAATTAACTATTACTAACGTGTAAAAAAAATTATGTTATAGTCATAAAACGACGTCGTTTTGTGTATCCTACGTGGATAGATGGTCAAAACGACGTCATTTTGACAATAAAATTTTTGACAGAATTCTATTACAAATATTATAAATATAATTAAATATTACTACCGTGTCAAAAAAAATAAAAAATTATATTATAATCATAAAACGACATCGTTTTGTGTGCCCTATATGGACAGATGGGCAAAATGACATCGTTTTGACAATAAAATTTGTGACAGAATTCTGTCACAAGTCTGTAAAATATTAAAATATTTTATTTTTGTGACAAAATTCTATCACAAT